>JAESIW010000180.1:1319011-1529553 GCA_016802295.1 Brachionus rotundiformis
GCTTAAAAGTGTACATTGGTTTGCTTATTGCATACTCGGCATAAGTACCACTGTCTGAATTACATGTAAAAACACGCTCGCCAACCTTTTAAATATCTGTTTAAGTTTTATATTTAAAAAAATAAATAAAATTAGCAAAATGCATTATTTATGAATAAAATTTACTAAAATTTTAAAATAACTGAAAAAATTAAAAATTTTTATCTTTAAAAAATAAGTTCATATTCAGAAAAATATTTCTTTATTTTTTTGAAATTTTAAAGCTTGATACATAATATAGGAAAAAAAGTTTAAAGTGTAAAATTTTTAATTAGCCACATACTTAATCTATTTAGACTTAATATTAGGTTAGTAAATTAAGAGAACGCTTAAATAAGCTTTGAAGTCCGGCAAATGCTAAACCAATTATTCTCATTTAAGTTTAAATTTTTAAAATTTTTCTAAAGTCTAAACGCACATTAATTATGCTTTGGTATTTTTTTACTGACTTTAATATTCTGTCTCCAAAAAAATTAATAAAAATCAAAGTTTAAGCCCTTTTTAAACCAACAAGAAAATTTAATTATTAAAGCAATTTATTAATTTTTAAGAGTATAAAACCAAAATATACATTTTAAGTAAAATTTTATCAATAAGATTAAACACGTGTTATGAACACATAATTTAAATAAATGATTTTTAATAATTACTTTAAAATTTTTGATGTTCTTGCCAATCTTGGTAATTACGCCAGCCGAATCTCCACCTGGAGTGTAAGGCAAATTAGGCTTTCGGCTGTGAGTGCCTGATCTGATGTATGTATCAACTGGATTAACTCCCGCTGCATAGACTCTAATTTGAATCTATTTTAATATAGTAATTAACTTAGAATCAATTTTATTAAATTGATTTTAACTTGGTCATCATTGGGTTCCGGGACTGGAATGTTTGACTGGAATTTGCACTCTTCAGAACCACCAAATTTTTCGACTAAAATTCCTTGCATCATATTACAAAAATCTAAAGGGGACTCTTAAAGTTTTCTCAAAATAATAATTAATTCAAATTAATTCATTTGATTATTGACTTGATAAATTTTTGTAATGAGAATTTTTAAATAACCGCATTGGATTTTAATTGACGAGTCAATTAAGATATCAACTAAATTAAAATAAAAATAATGCGAAGCTTGAAACCAGGTTCGTATGAGCCCACTAAATGTTAAGTAATAAAAATTAAGATGAACACTTGGTAAATCATTCTAACAATTGCAAAGTTTAGTTAGTATTTTGCATGAAGACATAATTCAAACCATATTAATAAATATTTAAAAAAAACCAACATAATTTTGATAATATTGTCTTGTTGCGTTATGAAAATAAATTTATTTCTGATTTGGAATGATACATTTAATTTTCTATTTATATTTTGGAATTTAAGTGACTAAATTTTGACAGGAAAGTTTTTTAGAAATTTAAACAAGTTTAAATATTTTCTTGGCAACTATGAAAAATAATTATTTTTAGATATTAACTTGTCATAGTAATAGGTTTTTAATGTTCAAATAAGTGAAGCGAAAACTGACCAAAATGATTTCAGCTCTGAAGCGTCTGGTAAATTCGGAGTCATCATCGACAAGTAATGGTTCTAATGGCCACAACTCAAGCATACAGACCACAAGTAGCAAGATAGCTCAAAATGCCATTGCTACCACCTCAATGATAAACAATGGTATGCAAATGATATCTCAATCGCTTCAAAAGAAATTCTCTCGAGGCGTTAATTACAACAGCAAGTTACCTTAAAGACTAAAGACTGGACAAAAATTAGTCAATTTATTTTTTAGTGAAGATTGTTATACGCGGAGACTGCAACGTTGGCAAGACTTGCCTATGGCTGCGTCTTCAAGGCCAACCATTCAAGGAGCTTTATGAAACCAGCGATGAGATTAGAGTGGCCAATATTCAGTGGAATTACAAGACAACTGATGATGTTGTCAAGGTTGAGATTTGGGATGTGGTTGATAGGTCCAAAAAAAAGCGCAATTTACTTCAGCAAAAAATATCCAGCGTAAATTCTCTCAAATACGACCACTCATCTACGAGTGAAGCTCCTGTAGAAGCCTCCTTGGATGCAGAATTCATTGATGTTTATAAAAACGCCAATGGCTGCATTTTAGTTTATGATATAACTAAGCAATGGACATGGGATTATATTGAGAGAGAATTGCCAAAAATACCAAGCCATATACCAGTGGTGGTTATTGGAAATCATAGAGATATGAACCATCATCGCACTGTTGATGAATTAAAGTGCAAATATTTTTTGGAAAATTTAAAAAGGTACTGTAAACAATTTAATTAAGAATTTCAAAAAGCTTAAGATAGACCAGTTTTTTTTAAAACTTATTTTTACTCTATTAAACTTTATAAATTCAAAAAATTATTTAAAAGTGCACTCATAGACTGTGAGTAAAAGTTTAATAATTAAAAAACTAAATATTATTAATTAAATGTTAATTTAAAATAAAAAAAAAGCTATTATTTAGATTAAAAGAATAAAGATTTTGTATAGTGGTGCTACGGCGTAAATTACCAAATTTACTTAAAAATAAAAATTGCCAATATAAGATAGAATTTGATGATTTTTTTTTTTTAAATTTTTCTATTTAACTAATTAATTTAAGAAATACGAATTTAAAAAATTTTAAATAAAAAAACTCGAGAATTCATCAAAAATTACGTAGCAGTAGTAGTAGTAAATTGATTTTAACTTGGTCATCATTGGGTTCCGGGACTGGAATCTTCTAAGATTATACCTTTTGCTCTCATGCCTAGTGTTTAAGCTGTAGTTTAGACCATTTCTGAGATTCAGAATCTCCATATTGTTCGCTAGTTTGAACATTTGGATTAGATCTCGACGTATCTTTCTTGTTCTTAGACTTAATATTTTCAGTCTAGATAGCCGTTGTGGATACTCCGTATCTGAAAGTTCAGGTACTAACCTCGACGCTCTACGCTGCACTTTTTCGATATCATTTATGTCTTTTTATAAGTAAGGACACCATGAGCTGGTGGCATATTCTAAATGAGGCCTGATAAGTGAGCAGTATAGTAGTCTTACTATTTTTGTTTTTGGGAATTTGAAAGATCTGCGGATCATCACCAATATACGGTTTGCCTTTGCAGTCACATTTTTGATTTGAGAATCCCATTTCAAGTCGCTTTGGATATAAATACCCAAGTCTCTTTCGCAAACAGATTTGTTGAGCGGTTTTGAATCGATAGTTTAAACGAATTCTGTGTTCATCTTGCCAATATGTAAAACTTTGCATTTATCAATATTCAATGATGTTGACCAGTCTCTTGACCATCCGCATATGTTGTCTGTAAATCGGATTGTAGACTAAGGATCTGCATAAGCTTCACATTTCTCATTTTCGATAATTTCTAACATGTCATTAATGTAAATAACAAAAAGTAATGGTCCCAGTACTAAGCCCTGAGGCACTCCACTTGTCACATGTATCCAATTTGAACATGTTTCACCAAGTACAACCTTTTGAGTTCTACCCTTCAAAAATGATGAGATCCATCTTATCCGTAAATTTAGATTAATTTACAATATTTCGGTAATTCCACGTAAGATATTAAAACTTTTTTCATGAAAAAAATTAATTTTTTTGTAAGAGAGAAATTTTTGTCCAAATTAATTTAATTTTTAGTTCATTAGATAAATAAATAAAGTGTAATGCTTGAAAAGAAATACAGTTAATTGGATAATTATATAGTTTTTTTTTTTTTAATTTTTAAAAACTCTTTCTACTTTTTATTAATTCACTATTTATTAACAAAAAATTAAAAACTTTAAGGATTTAGTTCTTAAGCTAGTAGGTAAAAACTCTGGATAATTTGATTTATAATTTTATTAATATTATTTTATTAATGAACTAAATGAATTAAATGCTTCCTCATTAACAAAAAACTGATTCGTCCATACTTAACCAAATACCTGACGACACATTTTTTTTTATATAAATATGCTAAATTTTTTATTTAAGGAATGCCAATAAAGTTGTATAGGTATAGTTTGTATAGACTTAGTAGGGTCTTTTATTTTTTTATTCAAAAAAGGTTATCAAAAAACACTATATTTTCTTTTTTTTTTAAATAATTCTTGTACTTAAATAAAAAAATATTCTAGTTGTTAAAAAGATAATTTTTTTTAAAAAGAGGTAGTCTCGGTTCGGCAGTGAGATACACAGAGACATCAATGAGGACTGGATATGGCATGGCCTATTTGTATAAATTTTTCAACATTCCGTTTCTTCAGCTCCAAGTAATTTTGTATGAATAGATAAACAAATGAGCTAAAATTTCCACAAAGCGTGAAAATTTAATGCAACAGCTTGAAATAAACGCCACCGAAACAGACATGATTTGTGAAGAGCTTCAAATAGTCGAGGAAAATATTGAAGTCGATTACAACAATTTTATCGACACCTTAAATTCCAAGCGTAGACAGCAGCAGGAAGAAAATGCCAAGGATGTGCTCAAGAATGCAATAAGCATTGAACAAGCTCGAAAGTTAGCTCAGGAAAAAGAGGCAGCTTCAGCAGCAGCTAGGCTACAAGCCGAGTCACAATTAAGCGAACCAAAAAAGGTGATTAACAATATCATTAATAAGATAAATACCAAAGTCCATGAAAATTTGCCACAACCTCAGCAGGTCTCAATGTCTGTGACCATTGATCCCAGCAACAAAATCAATCAATCAAACCAACACGATTCAGGCTCAAAATCACCTCTAAATTTAAACATGGAAGAATTTACTCATGATGATGACCTGAAAAGATTCCTGGAAGATCCTGTCAAGACAACTGAAGATAAGTCAGAAAGCAAAAAAAACTTGAACTATGATGAAGATGATGAGGAAGAAAGCAATAATCCTATGGTAGCTGCTTTTAAGGAAGAAATAGACTCTTCTGATGAAGAAAATGGAAAAAACAAAGTCACTGTTGAAATAAATATTAGTGACCATGAGCCAGAAGAGGCCGCATTTGACCATAATAAAGAAAATATCAATTCTAAGATGAGCAGTCATAACAGTAGCAGCTCTAACGCCAGCTCTAATATTGGATCTAGTTTGATTCAAGTAAAAAATTCGTCCAATTTTGAGACCATTTCCTCAACTACATCGATGTCGTTGGTCAATTGTGACAGCACTAGTCAAACAAGCTATTCAATGCCAGTAATAGAAAACCAAATGGTTGATCTTAAATTTTCCAATGATGACTTTGAATTTTTGGAAAAGGTTTCAGAAGAAAGAAAACCTAAATCTAAAACTAAAAAGACGTCTAAGGCCGAAGATGGTTCGGAAGAGTCCAGTGTTAAAGCAAAAAAGAAAAAATCAAAAACTAAAGACTTAGATGGGTTATCGGATGAAAAAAAAGAAAAAAAAAAGTCCAAAAAAAAGGATACTAAATCAACAAAAACAAAAAAGAACAAAGATGAAGAGCAGGATGATGATGATGATGGTTCGGCTAATTTAAACATTAAAAGGGACTTAGATTATGAAGAATTATAACTTTCATACATGATTATTAAGGTTTTTTTGTATGTGAAAAATTCACATATTAAATTTTTAAGCATTGTTTAATTTTCAACATATTATCAACATACTAATATTCAAAAACATTATTTCAACAAAAACTAGTCTATTATTTATTTATTTTCTTTTATCTATTTTAATTTTAAGCAAAAAAAATTTTAAACGCAGAATACCATAGAACAAACTTTTTAAAATTATTAATAAAATTTGGCAAACATTTCTTTGATTTAACTTTTTTTGGAAATGGATGTTTATAATTTATAAACATCAAAAATTCTAAAATTGGGTAAAAATAATCCAATCCTATACAAGTACTTGGTGTTCAAATTATTAAAAGAGAGCTGATAAAATGTTTGATTCGATTTCAGCTTGGTAATTGGTAATCTCAGGTTCTAATTTAAACTTTAAACCAGACTTGCGCAAAAGTCAAAAAAAAGTCTAATAAAAGTCAAGTCATATGACTTGACTTGCTCTTGACTTTACGACTTTGTTCAACACTGCTTTAAACAGTATTTGGCTTATTTCATTTAAGCTAAATCCCTGGTCTAGAGAAAGTTTATACCTTTACTTTTTAATTTAAAATTTTATTTCCTTTTCAACCATTATTTTTTCCATCATTTAATTATAATTGATTAATTAATAATACTTTAATAATCTAATGTTAAAAAATTTAATTGATTGAATTTAAACATTTTTCTCATTGAATCTAAAAGTATTGTGAATGTCAAAAACAAACAGAACAAAAATTGTTCCTATTTTGATAAATTAAATCTTTTTTACTTAAAATAATTTTTCTGATGTAGATAAAAGACAAAAAGTAAAGCATTGATAAGACTTAAATTGATTATTGATTTTGTTTACCTAAAAAAAAAGAAAATGAAGATTTTATTTTTGGTATAAAGAAGTAACTATTTTTTTATATGTATAAAAAAGGAAAAAATTTTGTTCTGTTTGTTTTTTAATTGCACAATAACAACCTAAAAATAATTTAAAAAAATATTAGATTAAAGTAAAAAATATATTCATGAATATAAAATCTTGTCTAATTGCCATTTCTTTCGA
Organism: Brachionus rotundiformis; assembly: GCA_016802295.1. NCBI lineage: Eukaryota > Metazoa > Rotifera > Eurotatoria > Ploima > Brachionidae > Brachionus > Brachionus rotundiformis. Next base: position 1,325,663 of record JAESIW010000180.1, read on the forward strand.
AGAAAAATTAATACCTAAATTAAACTAATAAAATTATTTCATAAATTGGTTCTGAAAATGTACCAGTAATAGAAAAAATTTATTTTAAATTTTAGATTTAGTGATTGTTCTTAAAGCAAATGTCAATTTTAGAATTTAAAAGTTCTTTTAGTTGGTCTAATTGTCAGCTAAATTTGGTTCACTCAAATTCATAATTTAAAAAAAATTAAATTTATTAAAAAAGTATTATCAAAATTAACTAATTTTTTCTAAATAAATTTTTATTCAAATATAAAACTATTTTTCTAAATATTAAGACAAACTAATGTGTTTAACATGCACTGTATATACCTTTCAAAAAGCTGCCTAGATACGGAATATAATTTGAAATTTTGAACATTTAATAACTTAAATTATTTGTAATCAAAATATGGAACTTTATCCAATATTTGATGAAAATTCGAAAGTATCCAAGAATCTATGGTATGCGATAAGCGCAATCGGTGAATCTCCACTGATGCGAGTTGGTCATACGATTGTCCATAAACGGAGTAGTGAAGAGTCAAGAGGTAAATTTTACATTATTGGCGGTGCCAATCCATCCAATTCGTTCAATGACGCTTATTTCCTCGATATGGATAGTCTAAGTTGGGACAAATTTGATGAAGACACTGAAAATTTTTCAACAGGTAGATATGAACACTCATGCTTAATGGTAAACAATTCAGTTTATATTTTTGCTGGTTCGAATGAAGAAGGATCTTTAAACAATATTTTAAAATTTGATACTGAAAATAATAAGATAGAAAAAATAGATAATACTAGCCCTAATGTACCCTCGCCAAGAACTATTCATGTAGGAGCAAATGTTAAAAATCAATTGGTAATTTTTGGTGGTGGAGGCTCTGGAAAAACGCCTGTTCAGGACCAAAAAGTATACATCTACAATTCAGCTTTTAACAAATGGATTTCTTTGAATGGTAAAGGAGAAAATCCGGAGCCTCGACAAGGTCATGTTATGATACCTCATAATGATGATAAGCTTTATGTACATGGTGGTGTAAATGAGGACATACTTTATGACGATCTTTGGGTTTTTGATTTAAAAGAAATGGTATGGACCAAAAGTGTCAAAAAATCATCTAGTCCGGCGGCTCGAGCTGCTCATGGAGGAATAAGTGTAAATAACAATTTGTATATTTTTGGAGGAATTGGTTCAGCAGGATTGGCTTTAGATGACTTATGGAAATATGATATTAGTAAATTTAATTAAATGAATAAAATTAAAATAATAATCTTAATAAAGTTATGAATCAATGGACAATGATTGAGATAAATGGTTACAAGCCACCATGTCGTCTTGACTTCGCATATTGTAAAGCAACTTTTGGTGTAAAGCAAATATCTGACGATGACCATAACCAAGACGCCAGAATTGAAGATCAGGATTTTTTTATTATTCATGGTGGTATGGATACTGAGGGAAATTTTTTTGACGACATATTCTTGATATCTTTGGAATAAATAAATAAAAAGTTAATAAAAAATATTTATTAATTTTAATAACCCTTTCAGTCTAATGAGATAAATTGTGAAAAATTCGATAATTTTTAAAGAATAAAAATAAGTTTTTAAAACAAAAAAATATATATTGTATACAAATTAAAAAATTAGAAAAATGTTTAATTTTAAATAAATCTATTCCCATGTATTTTTATTTGTAATACGAGAACTACTCGCTAGGCGTTTTACTTTCGAAGCTTTCTCGTTCAAATCTGACGCGTTTTCTTTGTCCGAAATTCCACGTTTATATCCCTGTTGAGATTCGGTTTTTGCCGGCCGTCCAAAATCACAAGTCGATGTATTCGCACCAGGTTCTATCGAGTTTGTATTAAGTAACCTATAATTTTCCATCAATTGGTCATTTGTTTTCGGATTTATGATCTCCTCAGCTTTTTTGCTTTGTTTTAATTTAGGACTTTTACCAGTTGGAATGTAGTCTTGATAGTCTTGGTCATTAAATTGTATTGCTTCCCTTGTAATTTTATAACAACAGTCTCGATTGATTTCACTCAGAGTATCGGTATTTTGCTTTAGGTCCTGAGTATATGCTATGCCTTTTTCAATCTTGTTATTGAACAGATTGCCATATTCCATTATATCTTGCCGTAATTTTTCCAATTGCTTGCTTACATTGGTTTCATTGTCCTCAAATAGTTATTAATTATATTAATTATCTTGGACCAAATAGGTTTAAGTTACTTTGTAGTTGGTTTGAATTTTTTTACAAATTTTCTCAAGTTGGTCGCATTGGGAGCTTAAATAGTTAATTGTTTCGCTATGGCTTTCTTCTTCAGCCTGTTTAAAATTAAATGAATAGATTTAAAAATTTGAAATTTACAAAATTAAGCCAAAAATTATGGGAAATAGTTGGTTAAGGAATTTTACCAAACTTAATTGAATAGAATCTACAATAAGATTAGAAATTTATAAATGGACGATCAGATAGTCTTTGATAATCGTATTTTATAAAACCCCAGATTTATTGGACAATATTACACAACATTTATCTATTTTTTTGCCTAAGTTAAATTAATTAATTTTTATTAATTGTAGAGAGTATGACAAGCCATTTAATTAGTTTTAAACTATTTTCCAAGAGGGTCAAGATTGATAAAAGATATTGGCAATTGGGATCAAATCGTCGACTGGAAGAAACTTTACCTATGTAAATGTTGAGAATTAGGTAATTTTATTTGTTAATTAATGAAGGGAACTGAATATAAGATTGTTTTTTTAGCATACTGATAAAGTTTTTTTACAAATTGGCAAAATTTTTCAGCATACCCATTTTTCATCCCTGCATACTTGTATTATCAACATGCCAAATATCTTAATACCATACTAAAATCTTTTTAGCATACTTTATAGTAAAAATAAAAATTAAAAGAAATTTTATATTTTATTTTTACAAAAAATTGAAGCAAGAAGACTCTGACAAAAAAGATATCGATTAAATTGATAGAAAAATTGAAAATTCATCGAACCGTCAATAAAACCCCGTGCTAATAAAAAAATGAAATAAAATTATACATTTTATTAAAATAATTACTTAAATTTACTAAAATTTAATACTTTTATGATGTAAAAAAATGAATTTTTTCATTTGAACAATTCAATATGGAAAAATTTTCTTGGGGTTTTCAAAAAGATAAGTATGATTTTACAGAAAAAAATATGCTAAAAAGTATAAGGTGCAGGAATGAAAACTCGGTATGCCGAAAAACTTTGTACAGTCAAGTTCGGTTAAAGCGAAAACGCTTATAACGAAAAATCGGTTATAGCGAAAAAAAATTCAATATATTGTAAAACAACAATCTTTATAATGTTATTTTTTACGGATATAACGAAAACTCGTTTATAACGAAGTCTTTTTCAAAAATTCTCAGTAGAATTTATTTTTTTATAACGAACTTGACAAAAAAGTATGAATTTTTTTTGAATCCTAATCTTTATCTGTCAATTAACCATAAGACGGTTAATTTTATCGGAGAAAATTCACACATTTATCTATAAAAATTAAAAGAAAATGATCCTCAATTAATAAAAAAAATGAATTGTAGAAGTCAAGCAACGAAACGTTATTAAGTAAAAACTATATCAAGTAAAAACAGACGATGAAGTCATCGAATACGTTAAAGCTCAAAAAGCAGGTCCAGAAATAAATGTATGTGACTCTAGCGATGATGATAACGAAGAAACCGAAATTGACTCAAACGAAAATAAAGAAGACGAACAAGATTTGACAACTCAACAAGCTCTAAAAATGTTAAATCGAATACGAAAGCATCTTACTAAATCTGTGCACAATTTTGAGCAATCCATCGATAATTTGGATTCACTCGAGAGCCAAATGTTAAGCTTAATGGTCAAACAAAAAACAATCAAAGATTATTTTAAAAACTAATTTACTTCCAGTCTATTTTCTTTTTTTTATTTTTATTTTAATAAAAGTTTTTAAAAAAAATTAATCTTTTTTTATGTTTCGGATATAACGAAGTTCGTTTATAACGAACCATTTTGAGAGTTCCGAAGTAAGTTCGTTATAACCGAACTCGACTGTAAGTATGTTGGTCAACTAGACTCAATCATCATCTCAAGTTTCAAGTTACGCAAATACATCACTTTTAATACGTTCCGATCGACTTAACATTTATTTGATTGATTTAATTAATTAAGAAAAACTAAATTTTAACAATCAAAAATTGATAAAATTAAGCTTTTCATATTTTTATTCTAATAATTAAGTGAAAGCCAGAATAAATTAGTTACCATTTTAAATCCTTGGACAGAATTGGCATAGTGCAAGCTAACAATCTCAAATTTTTCGTTTAAACTTTTTGCCAGGATATTAAGCTTAAAAACAATTAGTGATAATAATAAAAATAATAAACTAGAATAAAAAAATAAAAAAACCTGTAGCAAATTTTTTGAATTGTTCTCTAATAGATGCTTGATAGGCGCATTTACATGACTGTCTAGCTCCGAGCTAAATTTTTTATTTCGTTTTTGTTCATTATCTTTAATTAAATCTATCAAATCAGTCAAACTTTTGGAATTAGTTTCAGAATTAGTGCGTAACTGTTCGCATTGAGATCCAAATTTGTCCAACTTAGAACTCAAACGCCTATTAGTTTTAACTATTAAGTCCTGAATAGTGCTCATGCATTCGTTTATCTCATTTTTTAAGCTATTTTTAAAATCAAATAATTCATTAATTTCAGATTTATTTGACTCATTGGTTTCATTAATTTCTGCAAGACTTGTAACTATTTTCGAATTCGACTCACTCGATTCTCTAATATGGTCAACTAGGAAACTATTCATCATTTTCATAAAACCAGATTCAAAATTGGCACAATCATTGGTTATGTCATCTATAGATCCATTCATTTTGCCACAAATCTTAACAAAACCTTCTTTATGCTCCTGGCATATATTCATCACATTTTCACATGTTTGACCAAAATCAGAATGCTGTGTCTCGATTGTTTTTTTTAAACAATCGAAATTTTCTCTAAAAACATTTTCTAGCTCTTTTTCGGCAAAATAAAGCTGCGACTCTGTCCAAGCTTTTGATTTTTTGTCCATCCATTCCAATTGCTGTGCCCTATCTTCATTTTGCTCATGGCTTAGCAGTTGAATTTCTTTTAAAAGCTCGCATAAGGAACAATTTTTCTGTTTGCTGACACCTAAAATCTCATGTTCTTTGACATTCAATGTAGAAACATTTTCGTTCACAAAATTAGTAAATTTTTTCACCAAAGATCTATTTTTGCTTTCCAGCTGCCTAAACCTGTCTATTTTGTCAAACAGCTGAGAATTATCAGCCTCCAGTTCTGCGTTGTAATGGACCATTTTTTTAGCTTGACCAGACAATTTTTCTTCCGATATTTTTCTCTGTTCGACCAAAAATTTCAGCTCCTTGATCTGTTGCTCCAAGCTGTCAATCCGATTGTTTGTTTTGCTCAACACTGTCTGTGTTTGGTACAAATTTTCATTCTTTTCCTCCAGTTCTTCTTGAAGTTTTTTAAGCTCATCGTTTTTCATGTCCAATTGTTCACTATTGGCCGAAAATTTCTTTATATACTCGCGCAATTCGAGCTTCAGCATTTTAGTATTCGATTCCATTTCTTGGTAAATTTCAGTTGGCAAATAGACTCCATTTTTTTCTCTTGTAGCATTTAACTCTCGCTTTAGCCTCTCAATTTCTTCATTATATTCCTTAATTAATTGTTTTTTGACAAGTTTTTGATTAATTTCAGGCTTGTTTCTAATTGATTTAGCCTTGTGAGCGTAGTCAAGAGTGCTCAAAGTCTCCTCCAGATTACAAAGAGCAGGGCTGATGGTGGCAATTATGGTGGTCTTTGTTTTTCCGCCCAGAGAATCTTGAAGTAGTCTGGTCAAATTGCTTTCCCGGTAAGGAATATGGTCGCTATGCTGGACCAGAGCGGTGATAACACGGCCTAGAGTAGTCAAGCTCTTGTTTATTTTGCCTGCTTCGGCCGCCCTTTTGCCAGTCGCCCCAGATCTCTCAATATTCTCGCTTCCGGCCAGATCTACCAAGTTCAGCTTTCCCACTTTTATTATTTCTTCGCCTTCGATGGCTCGATCTTTAATAAATACTGTAATAGTGAATATGGAATGGGACCTGCTTGACTGGTTGTTCATTAGAGTGCTGGCTTTTTGGCGCCGATCAGCACCTTTTTGAAGTATTTTAAAAACTTGATTCTTATTTTGTACAATGACTTCTTCCACTTTTGAGACTATTACCGAACCTTTGCGACTTGGATCATCATAAATTTTGAGCTTTTCGTCTTTTTCCAAAGTCGAATCGCTTAGTAAGTCAGTAAGCTCTTCATTATAAAGTTCCATGTAGCTTATTTTGACTGAGTATTCACAGTGTGGCATTGAAGAAAGAAGAGTGAAAAGGTGCGATACCGAACGTGGTATTATTCCAACATTGGGATCATCTTCCCAAGTTAAATCATTTAATTGGGCGTAATTACCTTCCATGGTATAGGTTTTGCCTGTTCCGGTTTGACCATAGGCAAATATTGTGCAATTGTAGCCTTCGAGTACTTCTTTGACTACTGGTCTTACGACCTGATTGTAAACATCGACCTGTTTAGATTCCATTCCGAACACCTTTAATTATTATCTTTGAATAAAAGATAATCAATGAGGAAATTTTTACTCTATCAAAAGTGAATGTCTTGGTGTTGGAAACTGAAGAATTGCGGTCAATGGCGACAATTTCACGGCGTCTCTCATTACTTTCTATTACCGAGTAGCTGTTGGACTTTTTTTCCCGTTCACTCAAAGGTCTATTTAAAAATTTTAAAAATAAAAACTGATACTAATCAATATCAATTGATTTTACCGGCATCTGACTGCCACTTGAATATTCTGAGCGGACATTGTCTTATGGTGTTTTTAAATTTTATTCAATAGAAAAATTTTTAAAAATAAAAAATAATACAAAATTAAAAATTCTAATGCAAAAAATTTGTCTGACTATCTTTTTTAAAATATTTATAGAAAAAAATAAAATTTTTTAAATCGCTTTTAAATCATAATTTGTTTATAAAAGTAAAATTTCATGGTTTAAAATCAATTATTTTTTTTCAAACTTAGAAAATTTCGAGGAATTTAGATCAATTTTTGTACTATTAAAAATTAAACTCATCATCTATGACAAAAATTTGTAGCCTAAATTTTTGGACAATCTAAATTAGTTAAGAGTTTAAAAATTATATTTGTTATTGTGTATGTGTGTTTTGCTTTGATGTAAGGCAAATTAAATCATAAAATTGATTTACCGCCCAATAAAATGACATAATCCATTATATAAGAAGCTGAAATGTTGTACGATAATAAAAAAATTAAAAAATGAATGAAAATTCCAATCTATACAGTTTGTTTGGTCCATGTGAGCAAAAGAACCAATTGGTAATTCAGACCAGTAATTTGGTAAATCAGCCTTTAGCCAATTCGACTAATTTAATTCAGCGTCCGATTAAAAGACGTTTTGGCTCAAATACGAAACTGTTTGTGGGAAATCTTCCATTAAAAACAACACTTCTGGAAATGTATCATTTGTTCAGCAAGTATGGCCGAGTTAACATTGAGCTGAGCATTGTGAAAGAAGATAACTATGCCTTTATTCACTTCTATGAGGAAAAAGAGGCGCAACGAGCATGTGCAGCTTTAAATAATAGTTTATTCAAAAATCGCTATATCCGAGTCCAATTTTCGACAAGCATGGGACATGTGAACAAGATACGCTCTTTAAATACCATCAAAGCAAAGATAGCTCAATCTGCAACATATTCGGACTTATACTCGTCCCAGAGGTGTTTATCTTCATCCTCTTCAGTCGATTTCAACCGGTGCGCTCGTCCTTTTTCTCAAAGTTTAAGTTATCATGACTTATCCAATGAACCATTTAGGTCCGATTTGTTATCTCATCAGACAGAAAAGTATTATATGCTGCAAAATTACTTAAAACAAGTCCAAATGTACTCGAGTAGTGAATAAATTTATTACAATTAGTTAATTTTAAAGGTAAGTTAGTCAATCCGGTTTTGTTTAGTATCATCTTTTTGTATTTTTGTTCTATTTAATAAAATAAATGTTTTTTAATAAATAATATACAATTATTTTTACCTCATTTTTATTCCTCTTAAAAATATTTGAAAAATTTTGTTATATTCCAAAAGATTTTCTAAAAATAATCAAAAAATTGCTCCAAAAATAAAAAATTTTAATTAATATTAATATTTTAATTAATATTTTAATTAATATAATCTTGAGATGAAAATATAATTTAAAATATAAAATAAAAATCTTTCAGGAACATTTTTAATATTGTCTATAAAAAATATACATCTAATTTTAATTTCACATTTAAGAAATTTTAACAAAATGGGAGCTATTTAATCGCTCACCTAAACAAATTAATTGCATACTTCAATGTACTTCTTTAGATATTTAAACCTTTCGCTTATTTATAATGAAAATTCATACATAAAATAATGAAAGTACTCTTAGAAAAATGAAAAGATATCTAATTTTACTTAAAAATTTATTAATAAAAAATTTGTATTTTGAATGAAAATGAAGGAAAAATGAAAAGTACAATTGAACAAATTATTTAGGGTTTATTTTGTGACCCTTTTGGTGTACCAACACGACGTTTTTGTGCTGACCCTTGAGTCTGTGCTTGTGTTGCTGCTTGAGAAGATGTGCATGCTGCTGGATCTAAGCTTGCATTTGTGCAGAAAAACTTTTTTGTTGGTTGAGCTATCGGCACTTCATCGTCATCTTCGCTTTCTTCAACGCGTCTTTTTTGAGTTGAAGTTGGTTGAAATTCTAAAGCTTTCTTAGCCTTCATCGGTCTTCCTCTCGATCTTTTCTGACCAATTGGTTTGGTTGTAATTTTGTTCTTTGTTCCTTAATCCACTCAATTGCAATTGTTTTTGTTTCAAACTCTTGATCAAATACCCATCTTTTGGCTTTTCATTTTTTTAAACCAACAGCCGGTTGGAGAAGTATAAGCTTCAAGTTGCTCAAATGTCTCACTTAGATCCATTTTTTTTTCTGATGCTGTTTCGATTTACCAACCACTTCTGTTGTCATTTTATCACTTGCTGTTTTATACTAAATTAAATTTTTTTCTCAAATTAATTAACTTAAATTACTTTGGCATGGATTATAGTTCGAATAAAAAAAATCTAAGAATGATTCGATTTAGATTTTAATTTATAATATTCAAATTAAAATTAAGTATCTCTTAGAAAAATAATTTGTAATTATCGAGTTGTGATTTTTTTACATTATCATTCTTATCTTAATAAAATATATTTTAGTCGAATGCGATTTTTAATTTTTTTATACCTTTTTTATTTAAATTTTTAATAGAACTGTCACTAATAAAAATAAAAATATTAAAAAAATTCTAAATTTGAGTAAAAATAAAATTTAATATTAGAATTTAACAAATAAGTCTAATAAGTTGCACCAATTTTAAATAATTTAAGATAAAATATGTTTTTAGCTTTTATTCATTGCTGAACAAATTTTCAAAAATATTTGAAACATTTTTAGAACAAGAACAAATTTAGATCGAAATGAATGTTATTTTAAAAAAAACTCATGGCCACATTGCCTCAATATCAACTAAAAGTATTTTATTCGAAACCAAGTTTAACTTAAGATATTTTTCTAAACATAATGGTTCAGCAAAAAGCCCAAAAATTAACTTTGATTTTTCTAAAATTTTAGTCCTTAACAAAATAACTCGGTAATTTGACTAAAATTAAAAAAAAAACAAAATAATAAATATAAACTAAATTTTAATTTTAGATATGAATTTGAAAAAAAAAAACATTCTAATTTATCAGAAGAAAATCTTAAGCTAAAAGTAGAATCAAAAATTCTAATTAATTAAAAATATCTAAATTTTGAAGTTACAAGAGCGAGGCTCTAATTACGAGCGCTTAATAGAACACCACAATATACATTATCGTTCTCTTGAGCGCATACTTTCTGCCTTCAAGGAACAGGGCATTGAAACCCGAGTAACCCAAAGATACAGCTATTCTTATGATGACATAAATTGGGCCAATTGCATCTTCAGTGCCGGTGGAGATGGAACATTTTTGCTAGCATCGGCTAAAATTAAGTCTAACCAAAAACCGGTCATTGGCATCAATACTGATATAAGTAAGATTTGATAAATATTCCTTCGACACACCCTTTTACTTATTAATAAATTAGAATTTTTTTAAATAATTTATTGTAAATAAAATATTAATTTTTTTTGGATAAAAAGCAAGCTCAGAGGGTCATTTGTTGCTACCCAAGGAGCAGTCGGTAAATTTTTCCCAAACCCTAGCCAAACTTTTAAATGGAAAATTCAGGTTTTAGTTGATTTTCGAGTTTTTTTTTGGAAAAGAAAATTTTTAAAATTTAAATAGCTGGCTTTACCGGGCAAGAATTCGAATTTATTTAGAAGGGGACAATATTGAACATCAGCCTATTGAGTTGCATGATCAAGTACTACAAAATTTGGAGCATAGGTATTTGGCAAATATTAATTAAGCTAAAGATTTTATTCAATTTGTCTTGTAGATATATTGAGCACATGGAAGAAAATCGTCAAATAAAGTTAAAAAATAAGGCCAAAAGTATTAAAATTTATTTAAATATTATTTTCTGAGTTAATTTTAAGACAATTAGAATTAGATTTAAAAAACCCTGAAGCTAAACTATTTAGGATACCAACTTTGGCACTAAATGAAGTATTCATTGGCGAAGCGTTGAGCGCTCGTGTGTCTTATTACTTGATGTCTATTGATGATGGGCCTTTTTTTAGACAAAAAAGCTCTGGTATAATTATATGCACTGGAACTGGCTCTACTTCCTGGTGCTACAATATAAATAAAATGAGTGTTCAATCGGTAAAACGAATCATAAATTTAGGTACATTTAGGATTTTTAAATTTTTTTCTTCCTTCTATTATCAATACTGTAAATAAATTTCTCAGTTAAGTCTAAAATAGACAATGGTGAAAATGATATACCAGCAAATGATGACAAGTTTGTCAGCGGTATTACTCATGAGTTTAATGACTCGATTGTGTTTGACCCAGATCAATTGAGGATGGCATATACAATCAGAGACCCAGTTATTAATAGTAAGTTATTTAGAGATAGTTCTTGCCAAAAAATGAATCCTAATTTGACTTAATCAGAATCTTTTTTTACTAAGTTTAATCTTCATATATAAAAAAAATAATAAGCTACAACATGTTAACTGTAGAACAAGCTTTTGCTTGCTATGGGACCAGCAACCAACTTGAAGATTCCTGTCTGATCTATTCTTGAAGATGCTTTTGTTTCTGGATGTACTAGTCTCTGTTGTTAAATTGTTCCAATTTTCAATAAGTCTATTCAACAGAAAATTTTATCTGTAGCCATTCTTGGTGAACTGCTTTTCCAAACGGTGCTTGTTTCCGCAAACGACTGTAATGGAACTCATCAGCTTATTCGGGTGGTTGAGCCAGTCTACCCTTGTTAGTTCAGTAATAACTTTGAATTCCTCATTTAAGTGAGCTATCTGTATCTTTTCCTTAAGCGTTGATAAGCTTAGCTTTTTGAGTTTGCATTTGTACGGAAAGTCTTTTATGATCTTTACCAGTTTAGTTGCTCATTCGTTTAGTCCAACATTGGGAAGTTTTTTCATAATGCCTTTCAGTTTTATTAGGTGGTTTACTTTTCGCTTTTAAGCTAATTGCAAAGTGCTTGTTATTGAATGCCATCAATTTGCATTTATTATCACTAAACTCCTTTTACCATCTTTTTTACCATTCAATCAGTTGATTTTTGTCATCTTTAAGGGTAGTAAAATCCATTTGTGTGTAATCAGCAAATAATTTGCGCAATCTGGTTGAAGCTTCTGACAGGTAATTGATGAGGACTATTAAGAGAAAGGGGCCGATAAAAAGTCCTTGGGGCATATCGCATCAACATCTACCACAAGTCTCTAACTATTTTCAAAACCATAAGTTTTAAGGAAATTAAATTTTCAAATATTTCTAGGATCTTTTATTTTCGAAAAATATTTGACAAAAAAAGTTGAATTTTCCGGAATTTTTTTAGAAAAAAAATGTCAAAAAAGAATATAAAAGGAAATGATGAGAAGAAAATTAAGCCATTCTGGTTAGATATTCATTTTCCGAATTCAAATTTACATTTTTAGAACTATTTTTATAAAATCTTCCAACATTGTTTTATAAAATATATAAACTAAATTAGTAAATGATTTTAGACTATTATTTTTGAGTAATTTTATTAAATAAAAAGTCCATAAAATAAAAACTTAGCTAAAATAAGAAAAATCGTCAAGCTTTTACACAAATTAGCTAATCTTTTTATTCTTTACAAAATTTTGCCCAATTTCGGATAAAAAGTCTTAGATCAAACAAGAATAAAAAACTAAAAAAAGTTAAATAATAATTTTATTTTTAAAAAAAAATTTAAAGGAATTTATACAAATGAAACAAACCGAGGATTTGGCAAAAAGTAATTTAAACCTAAGATTCCGAAATTGAATAAAATAACTAACTTAAATTAAAATAAAATTTTTTAAGATTAATTGTTCAATCGAGATGTTTTGATGCATGTTTAGTAATTGATGGAAGTCAATCATACCAATTTAATGATGGATCAAGAGCTGTAATGGAAATTTTGCCCGAAGATTCATTAAAAACAGTCCTAGTCAACAAAAACTAGTTGCTTATTATTAAAATATATTTTTATAATTTTTAAATTGATAAGTATTTCTTTAGCGTGTCTGTAAATATAATTTTTAGATCGTTTATTCTATAATTTTTTGAATTTTATTTATTGAACAAGCACAATACAACTAGTGGGTGCTTAGCTTGATAGTTAAGCCCATGGGCGATCTTATTAATCGTATTAAATCGTTGCCAATAAGGTCACAGATAACATAAATGACACCCAAGCGATTTGCAGTCTTAAATTTTTTGTGCTTTTTTATTAATAAACTATCAAAAAATAGTTTTAAATTTATCTCTTTGTATTTTTGACGCCGTAATAAATCCATCAAGCTTTTGCGAGTGTTGACCAAAATGCGTCTAAATTTTGCTAGATTAGGTATTGAAAACCAAAATGTAGATGAGTTTTTTATTGAGAGAAGACCAACCCGGACTAGACTGGATATATCCATATCACTTAATCTATACTCAGCCATCAGGGTCTCTGAGTCAATGGTCAAATTGTTTTCTGGTAAAATTTTCTCAAGAAACTTATCTATCAGAGCTTTATTTGTGCAGTTTTCTTTCACTTCACTGTGTACATATTCTTTGAACCTATCTGTGAAGCATATCAAGGTCTCTTTGTCATTGCTGGATTCGAAATGGAAAAGAAAAACTTTCGAATCAGACCTAAGCGAGTCAATTTCCAAATCCACTCGCGTGCGATTTTTGAACAAGGTGTATAACTGGTGCAGATGAATAATTTCTGGTAGATTTTCGAACAGATTTTTTGGAAAGATTTCTTTAAGGTACTCTAGTGCACCCAGGATCGGATTTTCAATTTGACCATCTGAATAGCCTTCAGATAAGAGTTCGATGATTTTTTTGTAATCTTGTTCCAACTTGGTTGTCTCAGAATCATCATTCGAAATCTTGGCTCTTTTGACCAAAGTAGAATCTGTAGTTTCTCGCTTTCGTTTGGTTGACATTCTTAGAAATTATATGAACCAAAAAATATTAATTATAAATATTTTTTTATGTAAATATTAATCTGAATACAAATTATTTGACTAGACAAAATATTTTTCTTAATTTAGCTCTATATAAAAAAAATGAATCCCATTTTTATTGTTTTGTATTAATTAATTTTATTTATTAAAATCAAATTAATAATCGCTCATTATTTAATAATTTAATGATTTTGTAATTAGTTTATTAATTCTTTATATTAAAAAAAAAGATTAGAAAGTAAAAATATTCAAATCCACTGAGAACTGAGTATTTGTTATCATTAAATAAAACTTTAATACAGAGGCATATATTTGGTGAGCAAACCATGTTAAGTCATTACCATGCATGGTGTAAAATATTAATTTTTCAGCGCGTTTAATATTATTTAATTTGATCACAGCCTTCACTTTGAGATAATAAAGAGACATTACTATTAAATTAAAAAAAGCTTTTTTTACCAACAATTGGTTTACTTTTTTAAATAATATTTTTAAAAATTAAAAAATCTCATAAGCAATCAGCTAAATCCCTTTCAGCCAGATAATAAAATGTTTATTTAATCTTAATTTTATGAAATCAGACTTATATTTTCTATAGGAGCAAATTTATTATTTTTTATATCAAATTTTTTTTCGTTTATCAAATCAGAAATTATCTAATTTATTTTTATAGCAGCTTTTTTTATTGCAAACAGGAGCAGAATTAATTCAAAAGAAACCAAAGAATAAGTGCTTATGCTACGAAAGAAAAATATTTCTACTCTTAATTAATAAAATAATTGCTTCTAAAAAATAATAATATGCTCGTCGAAAATATAAAAATTTTCCTTTTAAAAAATGTAGTAAAAGTTAATATAATTAAATCATTTTTGATTTTTTAAGAAAATAAAGGGCTAAGCATCTGACCAAATGATGTCTTGATTGATGATAAAGTTATTTTTGATGAAATTTATCACGAATTTTTCATTCTTGTATCTGAAATAACGCAGAATGCATAATTTCAAAATAATTTAAAATAAATCTTTATATATTTTCTAAACATATGAAATTAAAAAATAATAATTTAAACATTTTTGAAACGTAAAATCTGTACTAAGTCATGGATTCCTTGGTTGCTGTAGAAAAAGAGATAGACAAAGCTCTGGATATGTTTGAGAATTTTTACGATGGAGTCGACCAAGATATCAACAAAGTAATTGATCATTTGGTCTCAATAATAAACGATTTGACAAAAAGTAATTTTTTTTTAATAATTAACTTATACTTAATTATTAAATCAATTAATTAGTTGAAAGTGAACAAACATTTAAATTGAGTGCCGACGACTCAGTTAGTATGTGCAAAGAGCAAGTGAGAGAATTGATCAAACACTACTCAGATAAGCACAAAGATTTACATGCCAATATATCAAAAATTGGTAAAGTTATTGACAAAAATTTTGTACCAGACTATGGAAACATGTCTCATGTAAATTTAATTGACACTACTGAAAAACAAATGCAACTCAATCGGGCCATATGTGACCATTTGCTACGCTCAGGACATCTTGAAGTATGTGATACATTAGTCGAAGAAGCCGGCCTCATCGAGCAAATAGACCAAGACAAAAAAAGACCATTCATTCAAATGGAGTATATTTTAAGCAAGCTAAAAGAAAAAGATGTCTATCCAGCTCTTGAGTAATAATAAAATAAACTTAAATAATTTGGCAAAAGTTTAAACTTGGCTTAAGATGGTGTCAAATAAACAGCAAAGAACTCAAAGCAATCAACTCGAATCTAGAATTCAAGCTACACAGACTTAGGTTCATTCAGCTTGTTCAGCAGGGACCTAAGGCTCAACTAGAAGCTCTTAAATACTCGAGAAACTTCACTCAGTTTGCCAATGAATGCACCAAAGAGATACAGCGGCTTATGGGCTCATTAATTTATATCAACTCCGGGCTGGACAATTCGCCTTATAGTTGTTACCTCGGAGCGGGCTTATGGGAAGAAATCGAGGAGGAATTCTCCAAAAATGCGTGTAAACTCTTGGGCTTGCCTATTGAATGTCCTTTAGATGTTTGGTAAAATGTTAACCATATGTAAAATTTAATTCCTAAACTTTAAAATGTCTAGTATAAATACTGGATGCAAAGCGCTTCCGGCTCTTTTAAATATTGTTCAAGTTATGCAACAGACACAATGTGGTCACATATTGTCCAAAGACGAACTTCCAGTAATTAGAATATTTTAAATAGTTGATAAAATAATAATTTGTGAAAAATAAATCAAAGATTGAAATCGATGTAGGACAAAATTATAGATACCATTCGGTGTTTTCATGTCCCATATTGAGGCAACAAACCACGGACTCTAATCCACCGATGAGACTGATTTGTGGACATGTAATCTCAAAAGATGCTTTAACCAAACTGAACAATTCCGGAAAGTAAAAGAATATAACCAATTTGACTTTTATTTAATTATTATAAATTTATTTATTCCAAGAACTCGTATTAAATGCCCTTATTGTCCAGTTGAGCAATCGCCCAGCGATGCCAAGCAAATGTTTTTCTAAAATCCGAATTGAACATGTTTTTTGACTGACTGTAAAATTAAAATTTGTTTTTTTTTTTCTTAATGATAAATATGTATGCCTTTAAATCGCTAAAAATAAGATATCATAAGATTTCATTCTAAATGCAAATTCATACTTCAAAGGCAAAAATGTTATTTATTAGTGTTAAATAAAAGTGTTTTTTTATGTGTAATTTTAAAAAATAAACTTTTCAGTTTTTTTTAATTTGTTCTAAGGTCTTAAAAAGCCTGTCAATAAATGATTGTGACAACAATTATCTTTTTTTTTAAGTAAATTTAAACTTTTAATGTCTATCAAGCAAAGAGGAAAATTTTTGCTCATATTTTTTGCTCTAGGAGTCGTCTATCTGTTAACAGTTACAATTATTCTGGTAATTTTCTAGGATTAAAAAACTAGATAAATTAATTTTAATCGGACTTGAATTTTAAGCCACTCTATTCTGAAAGTTTGGAAGAAATTTTCCCATTATTCTATGTCCTGAGCTATTTGGCTGTTATTCCCATATTAATTCTGTTTATTGTCGTTTTTATTTCATTTAGTAATTTTATCAATTTTAAACCTTAATTATTTTCATAAAGTTTTTAATTATTTTTAAGGTACGTTTATGATCTATATCAGAATCAAATACTTAAACAAGATAAAAAATGTAAGTAACAATTATTTATTTTTTGGTATTAAGTCTATTTTGGTATGCTAAGTTTATTCTGGTCACTAAAATATGTCCCTGAATGTGGTAGAGTGAAGTTATTAATCATATTTAAAGCATTACGCTCAAAAATTATACATCATTTATTGTAAGGACTTAATGTGGTTTAATCGACAAAAATATGTCTGCATTAAATTTTAAAGAAAAAATAAATAAGCTCATTATTTAATAATTATCGAGATAATAAGTTTTGAGTTTAATCATTTTAATATGTTCTCAATATATTTGATAAATTTTTAATAGAAATTATGGTTAAAAGTAGGCAAAAAAAACTCTTTTTATTTTGTTATATATAGCTCAAACAACTTAAATTTTTAATAAAATTGGTCTAGATAATTCATTATAAGAAATAAACTTTAAAGGACGTAAGACAAACAATTTTTTTAATTTGATCAAAAGCAAGATAAAATTAAGAAGAAATGATTTTTACAAAATGATTTTAAATTTAAAAATGTGAATTAAATTTTTACTTAATAACAAGTTTATTTCCGATTTTTAAACTTTTCCCATTATTAATTAATTTTTCACCTAATAATACTGAACAATTAGTTTATCTTTCTGGACTATTTGATTTAATCACTCAATTATAATCACTTGGAATTTTAAGAATCCTTCGAGCTGCTGAATCTTTTTTTCCTTACAGGTTCCTTATGGAGCATAGCATTACTTTTGATTTGCATTTAAGTCGATCTTTCGCGTTCACCCTAGCTTCTCCGCATGTCATTCCCATTTTATTTGGTGAATGTTGACGTCCAAGTGCTGCTCGTCCTTAGTTGTCCATTGAAAAACTCTGTTTGGTATTCATATTCTTTTCATTCTAAGTATATGTACAAGTCATCGCAGTCTTTTATTTTTGATTCATTGACTAATTGGCTCTGACTTCGTTCTTCTGTATAGTTCATTGCTTGACAATGTTTGTGACCAGCGATCTGTTGAATTGGTAGATGATATAATTTTAAGAAAATGATTGATTTTCTTCTTAACTCTCTTGATTTTTCTAAAGTAGTAATTTTTAATTCTTGACTATCAATTTTTTGTAAAATATTCCCATTCCCTATTAAAAGTCATTATTGATAAATAAAATGTCGTTTTTAATCTATGGTTTTAAACTTATTTTTGAATAATACATTTTAAAATTTTTTATATCCTTAGTTTTTAGATTTGTGCTATTAATATGTCTAATTTAATTAAATGATAGCTCTTTCTAAATTCCTCCTAACCTCATAAACAGATTTTTTGACATGGCGTTGATTATTGTTCCAGGAGAACAATTGTAAAATTGAAAAGTATTTTAAATAAATATTTGTGAATAATAAGTTTTTAGTTAAGTTATTTTAATTTGTTTACAAAATTCAATTTGTCATATTCATTTATTTTATAAGAATTTTGAGAAATCTGTGTAAGATCTCGAATTATAAATGGTGGCATAAAACTCAACTAATACACTTTATTTACCATTCGATCTTTGCCTAATATGATTTTTTTTTAAATTAAAATAATTATTAATTTTTTTAAAGGATTAAGTCATTAATAAATCCATTCATTTTCCCAAAGAAAAATATAACTCATTCATCTTGCATATTTTTTTACAAATACTATTCAAATTTACCACAGAAAACAGATAATCATTCTCAATCACAAATTTCAGATTTGACCACTTCAAATGAGCGAATAGGTCAAAATTTAAGCTTGGTGATAGACCAAAATTTTATTAAAATGCTCGAGCAAAGACTTAGCAATGCTAACTTCAAGTCCCTGCCATACAAACAGGACGAAATAAATAAGCTCATATACAAGCTTGAGAATCCATTTCACTTATTTTATTTGTATGAAAAATATTCAAATGAGTTCAATTCTTTTAACTTGGTCAATGTGATTAAAAAAATGGCATACTTTTCTCGAAGTAAAAATTTGACAGAGAATGGCTTGTTTTTCATTCCAGACCAGATAAATAAAAGCCTGACCAAGCATTTAATTAAAACTGGTCCTCAGTTTGAATCGTTCCAGTGTTTGACAATTCTGGCTAAATTGGTTCAGCTTGGATACAAAATAAATGATTATTCTGTCAAAACAATGCTTCAGCTTCTCAAATTTCATGTCAATGAACTTGAGCTGTTCGATTTGATCCAATGTAAGAAATTCTTAAACACTTTAAAAATGAATCCAGATGGAACATTGAGCTCAAATGAATATGCCGAAAATTTGGACATTGCCTTAAATTTAGCTGTTCAAATAAAATATCAAGATCTTAAAAATGTTAAACAATCAATTAATTTACTAGATAATTTTTCTAGTTCATTGTCAGAAACTAATTTGGAAAATATAATCAATTTCATTTACCATAGACTTTCCAAAAAAGAAGAAGATCAAGTTGTAAATTTGATCCGAATTATGGCCGAGCGAAACTTTTTCCATTTAAAACTATTCTTTAAAATAAAGAAAATTGTTTTAAGACAAAAGTTGAGCGATAGCACCCAACTCAAGCTCCTACATGGATCATTTTTAAAATTAAAATTTTATGATACAGACCTGCAAGACTATTTTATTGAGAAACAAATTGAAAATGCCAAAGATGCAAGCTTTGATGTGGAAATTTTTAATGATCTATTGGAAAGTTCACTACTTTTTGTTCACAAAAGTTTACCACTATTGGACTATATAGCTGACAATAAACCATACAATCAAAATTTTGAAAAATTTTCACTTAATCATTTTATAGTTTATTCTGCACTTACAGGATATGAAAGGTGAGAAAAATTGTTTTCAAATGTTAGAGATTTTTTGCTTAATTAAAATTTTGACCAAGCTGAAATCTGAGAAAATGATAGCTTTATCAAAGTTTTTGTTTCTTGGTTATTATTTATATCGTTTTGTTAAAGTGTTAATTACTTTATTGATTACATTTTATCTTAAAGAATCACTGATAACTTGCCAGAGCTAGTAGAAAAATTCTTGGACCAAAAACCCTCTGACGATTCGAGAGTCTCCGTGTTGAAAAGCCTTTGCTGGATAAATCAAATGACTTTGGCAAATAAAGTATTATCATCCATAGAAGTACCACAAAACTTGAACACAATGGATAAATTGTTTATACGTGAAGTTTTTGATTTAAATTTGTTTAAGATAGATGATAAGTAAATCCGGAACTTAAGTTTTGGTCTGAGGATAATTTTAATTTTGTTTAGATTGCCAATAAAAACCAAGTTGGAAGAGAAACTGGAAGAGACAGTGAACAGAATAGAGAATTATGAAATAAGCAATTGTAGCGAGAGCATTGAAACTGCTAGTTATTTCAAAAATTTCGAAATATTGGACCTCAATTTTAACAAAAAGTTATTTAATTAATTTAAAAAATAATTTTTGATTTATTCGATGATTTAATTTTTAAAGATGTGTGGTTCAATTTAGCAATTTGAATGGAAAATTTAGAAACATTGGTGAATATACGAACAGTTTCAAATTCAGGAAGAATTTTTTGATAAAAGCTATCAAAAGTCAATGTGACAGCGAGGATTTTTTATATTGGATATTAGAAACAAAAAAATTCCAAAATCTTGGTGAAAATTTTGACAATCAAATAAAAAAAACCTTGGATGAAATTTATCAGAAAATTAATAAACTATAATATCAATTTTTCAGAATTTTTCTTTATTATAGTATAGTATATGGTGGCCTCTATTTGTCGATCCAAGTGGTGGGCCGTGATCGACACTGTAAATACGCTCTTTATTTTCACTAATTACTAAATCATGCAGACTACTAGACCTGTCAATTGAGATTTGGAATGATGGTTGGATAGCATGCTGATAGAAAAAATAATCTTCCAGGCACTTAATTAAACAATTTTCAAAGGAATTATTATCGTTAAAAAATGAACTAAAAAGTCCATCGTGCCAATCTATTTCCGGAGAGTTAAAATCCCCTCATAGTAACAAACCATTAAATTTGGACTCGTACATGATCTCATTTAATCTTTTTATACTTTTTCTTCTCATTATTCGAAACACATGGTAATCTATAGACACAACCAGCAAGAATTTACTCATCTGGAATATTAACAATACACCATATTTGTTACACTTCCATGTAACACAAAGTTTTGTCGGTAATTTAGTAAGAGTCAAAACGTAAAAAAAAGATAGATAATTTAAAATAAATATAATTTATTAATTGCTTTTTAAAATCTTTTTAAAAAAATAAAAAAAATAGGCTTTAAATTCACATGTTATTGCATATTTAATTTAATTAAAAAAAGTTAGGGTATACCTCGGGCAGTTCGGAACGGACTAAGTTCTTCTTGTTGTTCGTAATGAAGAAGGACAAAATTTATACAAAATTTCTGCAATTAATTTTAAAGAAAAATAACAAACAAAATATAACAATTTAATTTAATTTGGAAAAATGTTAGTCCGAATTTTGGTTACTTTCTATAGATGATTTTTCAATTCTTACTTTTGATTGATAGCAAAGTTCTCTAAGAAACTGTCGCTAATAGGTATTTTTTTGCTGTTTAGATAATCTAAAATAATATATATTTTAAAAATCGTAATAATAAAATTATAACGTAGTTGCTCGATTTTATCGACATGTCGTTGTGTATAAACCGACATGTCGTTAAATAATCTTTATAATGTTATTAGACCCTGTCTTTAATTCTGGATACACAGATCAACGAGTTTATAGACCATGTATGCAAACAAACACTCAATAGAATTCTGGCTGACTCAAACCATCCCATCACGTCATGTCAATCACGCAACCTTCGCCTGAACGCACGTTTCCCTTTCCAAACAAGAAAAACAAATAAAGCTGCCTATCGCAACAGCTTCTTACAGAAGTTCCTTCGAAAACTTCGCAACGATTCCAACAGCCAAAACGCGAGAGCAAGTCTCTATCTTGTTTAATCATATAACTAGTTTATAATTTATAATTTATATATTTTGTATCTTTGTTACGATATGTCTGACAATTCTTACTTTATATTTTAATAATAATTATTGTACAATTAGATTTAATTCTCAAATCAATAATTTTAATCAATAAAACGTTTAAATCTTAGATATAACGACATGTCGTTAAAATCGAGCAATTACGTTATTAATATTTTTGTAATTAAAAATATATTTTTTAATTGATATAAATATTATTATTTAATCATTTCAAACAACTTTAATAAACAATATTAATTTTTTTCGTATTTAATAATTAAATTTTTACCTTTACTTGCATTGATTACATCGCTGTAATTTGTTCGCATAAACGTACAATTGTTCTTGACCCAAATCATTATGTCAGGAATTAAAGCAGTCATCATTGACTTAAACACAACTTTGTTCGATTTGTTTTGTACGATCAACATTTGAATTCGAACAAGGAAGTCCTCATCCATTATTTCTCAAAATAATTTTTCCATTATTATGGCTATTTTTTTTAATTTCATCAATGTCAGATGGTGTTCCCAGCTGCTTCAAAATTTGTATTGATAACAAAAAAAAATCATTTTTCGAACAAAATCCTTACCTTTTAGTCATTAGAAGTACATTTTTTTATTAAGTTTTTTAATTTTTTAGATAACTATTTATCGTAGTGTACATTTCCAATTGACTTTTTAATGATTGAATTGTTTGCTGATCTTCTTCATTTTGATTCCTGAGATTTTCTAAGTGTTTATTCCTTTCTTCTAAATGTTTCAAATAAGATTCAACACAATTATTGTTGTTATCTTTATGGTCAGACCACACCTAGATGAAATCCAAATAAAAAGATGGCTGTGAGTGCAGGAACGTGCCACAAAAAGCCTTTGACTCTGAGAGTTATGGGCTATGAGATACAATTGCTGAAGATGGGCCTAACCAAGCTAAGAGAAAGACAGTTGAGAGGAGATTTGATCGAAAAAATTTGGAAACGCTAAACTAACTAGAGTTTCTCTATCAATATCAGAAGAGAAAGGTACAAGACACATAAAACATTGAATCAATGATTTCATCTATCAAGAGTTAACAAAACATAAAAATAATAAAACTATTTTCTTTCATGCCATGGTCCAGCTTTCCGTGTCGTAACTTCAATTACGATTTGTACGTTCAGTACAAAAACAGTAATCATTGATTTTAAATTTTCATGAAAAACGAAAAATTAATAAAAAATAAACGTTTTTTTTAAAGTTGGACTTTTGAAAGTCAAGACATAAACTTGACTTGAAAAAAATTTTGAGAAATTTAAGTCATTAGCTTAACTTATGACTTGTGACTTAAAAACAACTCTGTCAACATCTCTCAACTTTCTAAATTAGCATGTATATCATTAGTTGTGAATAAAAAATTATTTAGCATTAAGAGACTATTCTATCTATCAACTTCTGTAAAAATACAGTTCTTTAAGACGTTTATATTGCCTTATTTTGATTATTGCTCGACTCTCTTATGCTATTTCTCAAAAGAGGCTATAATCAAACTGGCCAAGACTTGTTATTTAACATTATTTCAAATTTGATGTAAATAACTTTAATGATATTAATAACTTCTTAGAAAAGTATGGCTTATATGCATTCCAACATAAAATTCTTGATAGAATGCTTTCTTTTGCTTATAAAACACTATACTTTCATAATTCTCCATTAATTTGAAATATATTCTAAGGATTAATGAGAATCTGATAGAACCAACATCAAAATCAAGAAATGGCGAAAAAATCTTTGGATTTTTTTGCTCAAGATTTATAAATTGCTTTGTGATCAACAGATCAATGTTTAAATTTACAACATCTAAGCATTCGATTCTTAATAATATTAATCTAATTTTCTCAGATTTTGTAAAAAAATTCAAAAAAATTAATTTAAATATTTCAATGTTTCATTTTTTTAAATAATTATATAAACAATTAATTTTTAATTTGTAAAACTTATTTTATTTAAATAAATGGAGTGTTAATCGGTCTTTATGAAATGGGCACTAGCCTGTTGATTAACCTTGAAATATTATTGGTTCAATTTAATATAAATGTTTCCTAGCCTCCAATCTACGAGTATTTGAAATTTGCTTTTGCGCTGCTAGGAACTACCAAATCATTCATGCTTCCTGATTTTAGGTTTCACAATTTTTTCAAGAATTCCAAACCACATCTGACTATTTTATAGGTCTTTTATATTTTGACACATTGCTTCTGTTGTAATATCCAAATGCCTTCTTTAACTTGATGAACAAAATATATAGGGTCATCATCATTAAATGAATTGAGATCCAAATTAGAAAATAATTTTGGTGTTGTAAATTGCTCTAGTCCAACAATATTTACATCACCATTTTTTTTGCGTCTAGATTTTAGATAATTTTGAATTTGAAGCAAAGAAGACCCAGTTAAATTTGGCAGTGTGTAGACGAAGAATGTAAATTAATACCTTTAACTACTATCAAAGGAGTATTAAGACATTTCAGTATTAAATATCTTGTTGAACAATTCGGATCGCACTTGAAAATAGTTTCTTATTTGAGTAAGAAACCATTTTCTCTGAGCTTTGATTACTTTTTAAGCCACCAGATCTCAAGCTACAATTCAATCAGATTCTCTCTCGATATTCTTTAACTCGACCTCATTAGTCTCATTTTAACCAGCCTCATTTCATATTACTATTAATTGCTACTTAAATAGCTTTAAAATTTATCTATTCTATAATAAAAATATATTATATTGCAATCTTAAGCTTAAATATTTGTCAAATTAACAAGATTAGATTTTTGATTGAAATAAAATTCTACCTTAAATAAAAATAGTAGCAAATTTTATTGAAATTAAGTTTGAAAAAAATTAAGTTAATTAAATTAAATTATTTTAGTTATTTATTAAGCATTTTCAATAATTTCCAATTTCTTTTCTTTTTGTTTCTTCTTTTCGAACTTTTCGTATATCAAAATGATTAATAGTACAATGCCACTAAAGCAAATGCCAATACCAATAAAATGAAATGATATTCCATAGCCACCAGTATAGTCAACCAAAAGCCCTAGGACAGGTGGCCCACTGAAGCTGGCTAATCCTTGGCAAAAAAACATCAAACCATATGCATTTACAAAATCGTCATATCCGACTATATTGACGCAAATTATGGGCACCAAAACGTCTGAAACACTGATCAATGCTCCCAGTAGATTCATCAACACCATAGTAATCCAATAGTTGGTTATAAAAAATGGTATTGCCCAGCAGCATACTCCGCACAAAATAAGACTGAAAGAATACAAAATGATGGGATTTATTTTTTTAGAGTCTCCTATAAATCCATAAATAACTAAAAAAAATATTATATTTTAATTTAAGAAAATAATAGTTTAAAAAAATAAAATTACTTGAGCTAAATACTGAAACAATACCCACAGCTACGGTGATCGTACCAGCTTGGGATTGACTTGAACCATTCTCAATCATATAAGAATTAATGAAATAAAATGGAGACTCGTAAAAAAAGCTCAAAATAAAATTACAAAAAGCAAAAATACTAAACTTAAAAAGCCTAAATAATTTTAAATTTTCGACTATAGTGTAGTAGATAAATTTCAATGGTCTCCTAACAGGTTTAACTAAATATTTAAATAAATAGTTTCCATATTTGGTTCTGGTAAAACAATTGTCACATTCATCCTCATCTTCAGAATCAGACTCATCGGACTCATCCGAAGAGCTCTCATCAGCCTTTTCATACTTTCTGATAATTGAATCGCGCCTATTTGCCTTATTTGGATTAAACAAAATTATACTTCCAGCATTTAGGATTTTACTGCCAGAAACTGCATTCAAATTTTCCAATTTGTCCATTTTTTTACTTGATGTTTTGATGGTAATGGCAGGGGCCTTTGAATCAGCACTATTCAAATTTGACTTTATAATGACCACTTGCTTTTTGTTCAAATCAGGACATGAAAGACTTATTGAATTTGTTGGCGCGTTGACTGTCAAAGCGCCGGCACCATGCGGCCTAAGCACCATAATTCTCATGTTCAAATTAAGCAAACTCTTGTAATAGTAAACATTTCGAAAATGGATTGGAAATCGGTAGGAATTTTGAAATAAATTTGGTACATGATAGACATTTTTTGACTTGGCTATGATGTTATTTTGATTAGTGGTGTTAACTTTGATGTAATGAAGAGGACATGTTGGTAAATGACGAGATGGCTTGTTCAAATTTTGATTCAACTGAGTTCTTTTGTTTTTACAATTACATTTGGCAATGAAATACTTTTTATCTGGTACTTTTTGGCCAGTTTTGGTTATAAAAGCCTGGTTCAATGTGATACTTTTAGGCTTATCTTGTACTTCGCTTTGAACTGTTTCCTTGGGCTTATTGAATTTATTTTTCAAAAAAGTCATTACTTTATTAGTATTGGTTAAATTATTCTTTTCATCAATTATGGACTGCTTTGAACCTTGATTTTTGGTCAACTCTTCTTTGACTGATGTCTTATCTTCTGGATAAATGGACAAATAAAGAGTATTCTGGGAACCGGACAGGATTAAATTAGATCCACAGTTCTGAAAATCATCGGCATCTACTACCACGTACTCTTCATCATGCTTTTCCGATGGTACAAATTCATCATCTGGTATAAAATCGTCAAAATTTGAGTCAATGTCTGTTGGCACCGAACTATTCGGTTTAAGTCCATTTGTTTCCGATTTTGAGTTCCTAAAATCCAGTGAATGGCATCTACTTAGCGAACTTGAATCAGCTTGACATGATACCAATTTTTTTATTGGCCGAATCTCATCTAAAACTTGATTACTTTTTAGACTCAGTTCACTAACTTGGTAGTTATTTTCCATGTCTAAGTACTTGCTTCTGTCATACAAACAAGATTCGGACATGAAGCCGAAATTTTTCTCAACTTTAAAATTAATAAAATTAGCCGACTTTAAGACTTTATTGATAACTCTTGGGTATCTGATAATTTCAGTATCATTTGGTTTGTCCTCAATATTTTTTTGTTCACTGGCATGGTCACTGCGTATGCTGTTTGTTTGGCTCTCGTCCTCGGACTCTGAATCATCGCTATCACTCTCATCATCCTCTTCCAACTCCCACTTAAGAGGCCTAAACAAAAGAGCACATGCCACAATATTGAGCAAAATTCCACCCAAAATCAAAAAGCAGCCAGATCGGCCATAAATTTCATTCAGTTTGATTATAATAAGTGAAAAAATTGATTGACCCAGAGAGCCACCGCTGATTGTGAGACCGGCTGCCAAAGATGGCTTTTCCTCAAAATAGTATGTGACTACCACCACTGAGCTTACCAAGACTAGCGAAGAACCGAAGCCAGTCACACCACCCATCAAGAAGCCAAGGAGCCAAAAATCGTTCACATAAGCACTGCCAATCATGCCTAAGCTAGCTATTAGGCCGCCAAACGCTGCTGTTTTTCTGCAGCCGAACTCATTGGTCAAAGCACTTGATATTGGACCAGTTAGTTCCTGGAGGGCCGATATGAGCCCACCTATAAAAGCCACTTTGCTTCTCGACCAGCCCAGGTCGGTTTCCATATTTTCAAAGAATATTCCAAAGCATCCACCTAGAAGGGATGCCAGCATGTATGCAAAAAAAGAAGCGACTAGGACTACTAGACTAAAGTTACAACTAAATGCTGATTTAATAAGTAAACTGTTTGACGATGAACTTTTATCTTTGGGGATATGGATGTTGTCAGGATTATCGTTTATTAGAACTTTTTTTGTTTTTTCTATTTTATCTATGGATTGGATTGATTCTGTCATGTTGGAAGCTCGAATTACTTATTATGATTTGTTTTGAGCTTAAGGTAGCTGGTCGAGATGGGTATAGAATTGGTCAAATTAGACCGAGTGACTGAGCTATACTTTCTGGTCAAGAAAAAGTTGAACAAATCAATTAAATTTAATTGATTTTTAAGCGATAGATTTAATAAATTTTGATTTTTTGTAATTAAATGTGGTTCATGAAAAACCAACATCTATGTCTTGGTAATGGCTGTCAACTTTGGTTAAAATAATTGTAACGCGTCAAACGTTTGTTGATGATTGTATATTTTTTCTAAATATCTTGTCTAAAAACCAAATTAAAAATGTCTAATTTAATTTTATTAAAAAAAAATTTAATTAATTCAATAAATAATTAAAGATAATTTGAGGCGCTAAAACTGTTCTGTAACCTTAGAAACAATGTTTTATGAAAATCAAACAAAAGCTTTAAAATAGAACTAAGCATGAATTGAACTAAATTAATCTATCATTGCTTTTCTAATTAAATTTTGAATCTTATTTTAAAGGTAATAAATATATATATTTATATTTAGTTACGGAAACGCAATATAATAAAGCTCAACCTCCATTCAAAAATTAAAGTTCCGAAGGCGTTTAATTTTTTATTCCCAAATAAACTAAATATAATAACTCTGCGCCTTTTATCTACCACCAATTTTATGGTGCTTTTGGGAAACGTGCTTTAAATTTAAAACTTTATTTAATCTCAAAATGTCAAGCCAAATTCTTAAATTAATAAATGTGTTCATTTTCTAATGGTTTTATCTATTTTTTGATGATGTAAGATAAAATTTTTTAAACGCCTAAATATTTAATTCCGAAGCTTGTCTGGCATTAAAAACACTCAACTTATTTTAAAAAATAAAAAAATTATTTTCCTATTCTTGGAAATAAATTATTAAAAAAATTATGTTTGGAGGCAAATTTGAATTTTTTCTTATTACGCTGTTTGTATTACTGAATTTCAGATGATTAGCATTCAAGTAATTTTTGCATTTTTATGATTGCTAAATTCTGAGACACTAATTCAGACCTCATAGCTCAAGCTCAATTTGATACATCGAAAACTTAACTTATTATTTATCAGAAATTTTATGTAATAAAAAATATTTAATTTTTCGTTTAAATAAACATATTCAAGGATATTCAAGGAAAATTAATAAATATCTTAAAAATAGAATTTTTTACCTTTTAAATTAAAAAAAGCCAGCTCTTGCACAGCCAAAAATACATAAACTTTTTGGATAAGTTTAAATGCACTCTTGATTGAGCTGTTGTTACATAAATTTTTTTTTCATTTAATTAAAATTAAAATATTTTTCTGATTGGGAAAGCTTAATGCACCAAAACCAGAATTCTGATGAATAAAATATGAATTTTAATTTATGATTTCAAAAATAAAATGTTCATTTTAAAAATTAAAATTTTCTTTAAATCGAAAAAGAGAAAATATTTTTAAATTATTGTTTCTTTTATAAGCATTAAAATAGATGTGAAATTTATTATGGCTCTTTATGAGAAAAATTTACAACCTTTCTGGGAAATCTCGTTTCCTATATATTAAATAGCAAAATAACATAATGATAATTATTTATCTTTGAAATAAATAGACAAATTTATGAACATGTATTTTCCTAAAGCTTGATTGAAGAATGTATTTATGTTTTATTAAGAAACTTTAATTCAGATTACATCCAAATTTTAACTTTAATCAAATTACTTTACCGCGTCAATCATAAATTTAATATAATTTTATAACATGGTATTAGAAAAAGAAAATCCTTAAAAAAATTTTACAATACTTAGTCAGTAAATGTCATCTGTATTACTTAATTAATATTAAAATCAATACTAACAATAAAATATAGAAAGTTAGTTTCCAATAATAAACATAGTTGAGTTTTTCATTAATATCAGGTTTTCTAAGCAGTTTTGGTACATTAGATTTTTGTCCCTAATCTTAAAACCTTCTGAGTAATAAATGTCATTAAATTGAAAAATAATTTAAATTCTTCTTTTCTTCTAAATTTTAATTTATTTTTTTGAGAAAAATATCTTACATTTAAAATTATTTATTATGTTTATATTTAAGCTATTTCATCTGCGTTTATTTTTAGAAGAACTTGATGTCGCAATTCACTTGATTTTACTTTGGGCAATTCGATACAGAGAGTTTAATTCATTTAAAATTAGCTAATTATTACCTGATATCGGAAAATAAAGATTTTATTAATCGAGGTGACATTTCTAGTAACTATCGATTTTTGTAATATTAGGTTTGGAACATTACGCCAATGTTAAATAGGCAATAACACAGACTTTGATTTTAATTTTCAATTAGATAAACTGATTAAAGGAAAGCTTTATATGGCAGATAAACTTCCTATGTATGATCAATATTATAATTAAAATTTAAAAGAAGCGTTTTAAGAAATAAATAATATTATATTTCAGCGTCGGAAAATAGTTAATTTTTTGCGTCTAAGATATTTTGGTACCCAGAGTTATTGTTAGCTTCTTAAATACTTTAACTAACAAAAAATTTAAAAAAAAATCTCATCATTTCAAATATCATTTAAAAAATTATATAAATTTATTTAATAAAAAATTGAATTCAAATAATTTTTTTAATTTAAGAGAAATACTACCTGTTAATTTTTGGTTTAAAATCTATTTAAATTCGAGTGTAAATTTTTAAATGCTTATGTATTGGGATAAATCTATGTGCAAATTCTTTTATCGGAAAGAATTATCTGAAATAATTTATCTACTTATATGGGATTGGATTTCACATCTTTATTCTTAAGTAAAAAATTTATTAAAACTAAAAAAGTTACATTAATCTTAATGTTTAAAAAGAATAATATAAACACAAAGATTAATATTATATTAAAATATTTGTGAATATCTAAAATCAATATTTATCAATATTTAATTGAACCAATTTGATTTCAGCAAATTCACGATAATGATTTAAACTCTAGAAAGATCATAAATGTTCTTGGAATCTTAGTAAGATCTAGAATAAAATGTTTTGAAGTTCATTAGCATTGTTTTTAAAATTATTCAATATAAAATAGAAATAAAATGTTGAGAACTTTAATAAGTAAAAGCATTCAAAAAATAAATTATTCTTAAAAAATGTGAAAAAAATCTGCTTATTATTTAAGCCTTAACTAATTTATATAGCTTGATTATAGAGATTGCTTGGACCTGAAATAAATTTTTTGTTATAAAAAATCGTCTTTAAAAATGAACTAGTATTTAAAAAAATGCATGTTTTTTTCAGCATAAATTATGGAACAGATTTGATATAAATCGAAACTTTCATGTAATCGAGAGTCCACCGCTACCATCGTAGAACAATCATACCATGTTAGAAAGTAGCACGACTGGGTAACAGACTTTGAAGTTGTTGCAAGACGAAATTTTCAACTTCATTAGGAAATTGATAAAATGGAAAAAAAAATTGGCATTACTGCTCATTCAGCTTTACTATGCTGAGATTGGTCTTGGAAAGAGACTAACTTAAGAATCAAAAATTAAGAAGAAGAAAGAAGGGGAGACAAACATGTTTTTTGGTTTCGGCTTCTAATTTTAAATGCAATAATGGTAGTGAAATGAGCCATGTTTAACAAAATGCCATAAAAATTTGAATTGCTGAATAAAAGTAAAATGGCAAAATGAGATTTATCCAAGATCTGATATCAATAAAGCAGTCACAAATGGACATTCAATGTAATCAATAGTATCAAGAAACAAAATGACACCATGGTATCAGGAAATTTCGAGATCTTGGTACGCCAAGAAATATATGCGGATAACACAGTGACCGGATCGCGGATCGATGTTACAAAAATCACTTCAGCAAAATTAATTGACGAATTTTTAAGTTTAAGATGAGATTGAATGTAAGAATGGCAAGGAATGCTTCTAATAAACTGATAAACTTAGACTGGTCATTTCAGAATATAAAATGGATTGAGATATTTTTGCTTTTCTCTTCTAAAACTAAATAATGGATAAGAAGTTTCTTTAATTAAGAAAATTAATATCAAAAAGGAAGTAAAACTGGGGCATTATAAAATGCGGATGCGTAAGAGATGCCTTGCGGAAGTTCTGAATTAATTGTCCAGTTTTTTTTTTAATTTTTCACACTTTTGCCTAAAATCTGACATTAAAAATTTCATTGAGAAATGAATTCCGTCAGTTTTCTTTCCTGTTATTGAATAATTCGTGAGGTTGATTGCAGCACCTAATGATTAAGCCTCTCTCTGTGATTGTGTTGATCGAGAGACTTAAAAAAACCTTAGGAATTAGACTAAAATAATCTAAAAATGCTTCATTAGTTTTAAGTGCTTATTTTCTCTTAACTGTATTTTTTACTTTTTTATTAATTTAAACTTCAGTTTATTATTTTGTAATTTAATAATAAGAAGAATCTTCTTAAACAATTTCGAATTCGCTATAATTTTTTCGTATTCATTTCTTTTTAAAAAAAATCTATTAAATAATTTAAAATTCTTGCATCTCCAAATATATTCTCTCTGGTGAATCAAAACAATTATAGCCTTAATGCTTTGAAAATATAACGAACTAAAAGCTAAACTGATCAGCTAATATATTTTATATATTTAAAAATATGAGGTAAAATTATATCAGATAATGTACATTGTTTTACAGAAAAAAATTCATTTTAGTAGTTCAAGTATGTGCTTAAATTATTTTAATGATTTATTAATTGACTTTTAATTATTTATTTTAAAAATTTCTTAATGAATTATAATTTTAATAATATTCATAGGATTTAAATTTTAAAGGATTAATTAATAAAATAATAAAAATTTGTTTTAACTTTTCTCATGAATACAAATATTTTTAATAATTAAAATTAAACTCGAGGATTAATGTAGCCAAATTCATTAAATTGTACTTGTCTTGGTATTAAAATAAAAATGCCTTGGCTAGATAAAAATATGCACTAATTGACTAATCAGGTATCATTGAAGTTTAATTTCTTAAACTAATTTTAAAAAAAATATTTTATTTGCATCCCAAAAATTTGAAACCCAAACTAAAACTTAATCTAATAAAACAGATACATCGGCTATTAATTATCGCTCTCTTTTCAAATAAATATCTTAATCTAATTTTTATTTTGAAATTGACTTAAATTAACCAATTTGAACAGCCAAAGGTAATTTTCCAATTTGGCTAATCGGATTAGGTAATAGCAAATTCAAAATAAATAGACACAAAGATCAATGGTATAGAACAATTTTGTTACTCAAAATAAAAAAAATTACAGTTAGACCCTTACGGTTAATTTGATTCGGTAAGATACAATTAATTTTAATTGAAAAATAGAAAACATCTCTGTAGCAATTGTAAATTATATACATTTTAGCAATTAAGTGGCATAAAAATGTAGCGATTGGGAAAAACAAGTTTGAACAGTAAATTTCAAATTAAATGATATCAGGTGTTGAAATTTCGAGCTTTTAGACCATAACCGGAAATTCTCATCACAAATTGTGAATGGTGCAACTTTTTTGTTTCCAATTAAGTGTTTATAGCTTTATTTTTTTATGATATAAAATTATTGCAACATGTCAGCTTTTAATTTAATATCAATATAAAAAGTGAACAAAAAACCTCTAGTTAGACCATTTCAAGCTTGACCAGTCAATGTTTTCATATCTGTAAATTAGACAAAACATTGATCACATTTTACCCAGGAAATTTTCTCAATAAACATTTATTAACACATTTCAAAGTAATTGTTACCTGAGAAAATCAGCTTTATCAAAGCTGTAGTCGCTACAATTTCAATCAATTGACTTTTGTATATATAAAATTAGTTAAATATATATTTTTTTAAAATTTATTTAGAAATTTATTCTGAAATTAAATTGGAACAGTTAGAATGGCATCCAAGTGCGCTTCAAAAACATTGTTTGTTGGAAATTTACACGCGTCCCTAGAAGAAAATGATCTCTTGGAAATATTCAAACCATTTGGCAGAATTGTAGAGTGTTGCAAGAGGTGGTGCCACTACGGTTTTATCCAGTTTGCCACCGAAGACGAGGCTAAGCTGGCTTTCAGCAATTTGAATGGCTCAAAAGTGAGAGGTCGACCAATGAGGATCGAATTCCAGAGGAAAAAGATCAGGAACATTCAAGCATTGATAGAGGCAGAAGCCGAATCCAAGCTAAAAACCCAGCATAGCTATGATTGCTATTCTTTATTAAGTTATAACACCAACAATGAGAACATTAATCCAAGAATGGCTGAAGACGACGACTATTTAGACTTGGCGGAGATTGAGAAGTGTTTGACCAAAGTATTTGACGAACTGCTGGTCGATGAAACTAAACAAAGAGAAAACCAAGTCTTAAAGACCATAACCAATGTTGACAAAAACTCCAGATGTGACAAAAACAATAACAAAAAGTCGCGAAATGTGTGCGAAAACTCGAGCATTGGATCCTCGTGTTCATCGCCACTCAGCCAAAGAGAGGACACCAACTCGCCAGCTATTAGGCTCTTTCGCTCCATCAACTCATCAAACACGATTTATGTCCAGCCAACAGATATCATCATTCCACTCAATGAAGGCGACTACACTGAATACAAGCTTTTTCCAACATGTGACCAAGATATCGACTGCAGCAAGGATCCATTGAGCTCTTTGTTAAAAAACCTAAATGCCAATGAATCGAACGAATTGTATAGTCCGCCAATTTCGCCTGCTTCAACAGAGGCATCTTGTTCGAACTCGTCCAGCCAGGTCAGCTCACCAAGATCCCAATCTCCGAAATTATATTTATAAGACCCAATCAAATAAGAAAGCTCTACACACATAACAGACAAGAAAAAGCGCTTCCATATTTTTTTTTAATTAATTTTTAATTTTAATTTTAAAAATTTTTTTTATAATGAAATTAGAAAATTTCACAGCAAAAGAAAAATTTCAAGTCTATACCGTAAAATATTTAAATATTTTTTAAATTTTTTTTAGTGTAAATTTTTGACGCAATGCGTTCTTGACCGCAAATGGTCGTAGATGAATTTCATAAAATTAATTTTTTTTCAAAAATTGTTTCAAATCAAATCATCAATTTGTCTAAACTAATTAAACTGCATGTTTATAACAAACGTGTTGGCGTCTATTTGAATTTTAGCTTTTGCTAAGCTTTTAAGATTTGTGAGCTTCTTTTCTCCTAAGTTCTCTCAGTTTCTCTCTCTCTCTCTTTCTCTCTATGGATCTCTTTCACTGTGTTTCTTATTTTTAAATCATTTTTTAATTTTGTTGTTATATACTTTAAATTTTATGGATAAAATTTTACAATGTTTTTACATTTTCTTAATGGTTTTCGATTAAAATTTAAAAAATAAATTTTTAAACAAAACTTCAGTCTTTTTCTAATTTAACTGGCTTTATTTAACTTTTGGTCAAAAATTTATCTTGTCTTTTGAAGAATTTTGATTGCAAATTATGCAATAGAAGAGGATTAAATAAGTAGAGTATAAAATAGAGAACAGAGAAGACCTTAGCCAAGAAATGAATGTAAATATTCAAAACCAAAATCCGCTGCTGACCAAACTGAGCTCAAACGCGAACTCGAATGGCTCGACTAGCGCCAGCGCTACGCCACGCTACGCGCTCAGCATCAACAACAATGTAGCGAATATAAACAATGCGTTGCTGCGTAATGCGCAGCTAAGTCCCAAGAGCAAGTTAAGCCTAGCCCAGTCAACCAATCAGCAAAATACCATGTTCAATTCCATTTCCAATATTCAAAATTATTCAATGAACATTCAGTCTCAACTTAGCTATGCATCGCTTGGCCTTAAAAGCCAGTCACAACAGCAACAACAACAAAACTCGAGTCTGCTGACCGCGGCCAATGTATTGGCCAACAATAACCTAAACGCTCAGCTGTACCAATCTGTACAGACTACTTGCAATCTCAACAATACTCTATTTGTTGGCAATTTGCACGCTTCATTGCAAGAAATTGATCTGATACAAGTGTTTCGTCCATTTGGTCGCATAGTTGAATGTTGTAAAAAATGGCTACATTTTGGTTTTGTCAAATTTACGACCGAGGAAGAAGCATGCCATGCTTATGTTACTTTAAACGGGTTCCGTCTCAAAGGCCGTCCGATGAGACTCGAATTCCAAAATCGTACCAAAAAGGTAAATGCACCATTTTCATCAAATCTTTTGTAAAATAAATCTACAATTTATTTTCAGGCCAGAATCAAGGCCATACTGGCTCAGGCCGCACTTCAGGCTGCCAATGGTTCCACTTGCAATACGGACCTACTCTCTATGAGTAACGTGAATATTGCAAATGTGAATGGCCTGCAAATGGGATACCCAAATTACTCAGACGATCGTCAACAATTGATGCACTCAAATAGAGCTGAAGTAAAGGAAAGCTCATTTTTTAACTCAGATCAGCTGATTAAGTTTGCTTCCGGCTCGGAGACCATGGAGCCGAAAAAGAGCCAATTCGAGCTTAACTTTGACTTGGCTGAGAGCAACAACTACTACGACTTGAATAGTGTGGATATGGCCATGTATTCAACAAGTTTGTTTGAGACAAAAGTGTCAGACGAGAGCCAAAAAGAGAGCGATAAGAGGAGCCAAAGCGACGACTTTTTGCTCAGCTTGTTAAAGCGTCAGCACTCGCCGTCGTCTTCGCACGAAGCTCTCTCGCTCTCGTCCGACTCAGGCTGTCGGTCCAACTCGTTTCTGAACGATGAAGACTCGGCCATCACATCCATTCAGTCGTCTGTGCGCACAGTTACCAAGTCAAAGACCAAGAGTAAAAAAATGGAAGAGGTCACTTTGTCCGAGCATTTGGAATTCACATGCTCGAAAAGTTCGCCCATAAAAGAAGAAAAAGAGGAATTTTCAAAGCTTGTTGATGACGAAATAGAGGACGAAGATGATGACGATGATTGCAGCAGTGATTGTGACACCAGTGACGATGCCAGCGACATTCCAAGCGAGGCCGATGGTGACTCGGACTGCTTGAACGATCTGGACCTGCTCGATGAGAATTTTCTCAATGGCACTGATTATGAATGCGATGAAGAGGCCAAATATTTCAACCAAGTGATGGAAAAAGATGGTACCATAATCAGAAAAAAGCTCGAGAATGGAATTTACAAGAGTGTGAATACGACAAGCTCGCTGTACATAGAACCCCATGACGTGCTCAAACAGGTCGACATGGACGAGTTCGACCAATACAGTCTGTTTCCCACACATCCCACCCAACCACTGTTTGACTCATTTATGTTAATCAAAAGGTTATGCTGTGTTTGATCACCACCATTTTCCAAATAAGCCAAATTTTCCAAAGGATCCAATCCAAAGACTTAACTTTTTTATACTAATTTTTTATACATTCAAATTATTGAACTAAAGTGTTTTATTCCAAAATTGAGATAAGATTTTGTATTTTCTACGATCAAGCTCAACAGCCACTGGATGTAATATTTTCTTTTTTTTTTTATACGAATTGTTGGTTATGTATTCATGTGGCGACACTTTTTTTTATAAATTTTTTTGCTAAAACACTTTATTTGGTT
The DNA here is from genome assembly GCA_016802295.1 of Brachionus rotundiformis. Taxonomy (NCBI): domain Eukaryota; kingdom Metazoa; phylum Rotifera; class Eurotatoria; order Ploima; family Brachionidae; genus Brachionus; species Brachionus rotundiformis. Next base: position 1,363,177 of record JAESIW010000180.1, read on the forward strand.
TTGTTGACAATTTGTAACAAAATTTTCTTTATTTTCAGTTTTTACGTAATTTTCATTGGGAAAAAAATTTTTTTTTTCAGCAACAATTTGTATTACCTTTTTAATGGTATACAGGATTATTGATTTAGGACAAGTATCTGTCGCATTAAGAGACTATGCATGCCCCACGACTCTTGGCTTAAGACTAAATTTACAGGCAATTTTTTATTTATTTCAATTTTTTATTTTTCTATTTACAATTGCAATAAACTAATTTCAATTTTTGTACCAAATTATTTGAAATTTTTGCATTTCCTTTTTTTTTATGAAATTGTTTCAATTCTTTTCGAGTGTGACCAATGTTCCGAGAGTAGACAAACACGAAATTCAAATGAATTCGCAGCCAATGTCGTACTTTAAGGTAAATGTAACCTTTAAGAGACCTATTTTTTTCTTTTCCATTTGAAAATTTGTTAAATGTTTGATTTATTCAAATTTTATTTCACTTATAAATTCAGAGGGCTATTTCTTTATTAAATCTATGTGGCCTATGGATAGAATGAAAAATTCGCATTTCTTTATTTTTTTATCTAATTTGGAGTTGCAGAAGATAATTATTGATAATCTATTGATTCAAGTGTAATTTAATAATTTAAAATAAAATTGTGTAAAATTTAAACTTTTTTCCTCATTATAAAGCCAAACACTTAATAAAATTTTTCTTTTCAATAAATGATCAAAATTTTGTGACATTTTTATTCTTAAGACTAACTTTTACTCTAAAAAAAAAGCTCTTTATTCAAAAAATTTTGATTATGACTAATTTTGAATATAGAAATTTTTTGCAAATTTATTTTGTGTTGTATAGATAAAAAAATACCATTCGATCCTTTCAAGACAAAAATAGTATGTTTTTTTTATTGGCAAAAAAATAGATCCATAGTATACAATTTTTGGCAACTAAAATATTCAAATTAACCTTATAGTTAAAAATTAATAAAATTATTTTCTCCCATGAACGCTTAATTTAATTTTTCACTTTTATAGAACCAAAATAGTCTTGGCCTTTTACTTAACATTCTGATCAGCATTTAATGTAATATATTGACAAGAATAATAAATAACAAATAAAATTATGTTTGAAATTCTAAAGCTATCTGTATTAAAAATAAGATCCACCAGATTATCTAGTTTCTTGTAAAACTAGATCAGAAATTAAATCTTTTTGCCCAAAACTTGTTAATTTTCTTGAAGGTTTATCTTCATTTGTACGAAGAGATCCCTTGTTTGATGATGTTACTCAGCAAACTTCGTTCAAAGCTGTCATTTATAATAGAATTTATTTGTCTCATTTGAAATCTTGGTGTTTTTATTCAATTTTCCATTTTAAAAATATTTTAAAAATAAAATAAAAACTTGTTTTTCTGAATGATATAATACTTCAAATATAATTCTATCGACACAAACTCAATCCCAATCGATTATATCGTATTTTCTCAAATAATAATAATTATTAAGTGAATGAGGTCGGTGATACAGGTATTAAGAGCCAATTTTCGCACTTTTCACATGAAATCCAAGGAAATTTTTCAGAACTAAATTTATAAAGAGCTTTGCATTTAGAACAATTTTTGATTTCAGTAAAAAAAAATTTGACTTGAATGGAGCTGGTAAACTGGAAAAAGTATTGGACCTGGATTGTGCTGATGACTCGAAACGGCTTGAAATGAAGTGCCCCCCTAAGACCCCCTTTTTAAAAGCTAATCAAAAATGTTTTAGTTCTATCTATGTTGATTTTTTGTAAAACATACTTAGATCTTTTTAAAGCATTTGATCCGGTATGGTATGATGGACTTTTATTCAAACCAAACAAAATCAAACTACCTGTTAATCTAATAAACTGAATTTTCATATCAAATAAGTTTCCCACAACGATGCATCCTATCACCAACTCTCTTCTCGATATACTTCTCTGACTTAAGTGAAAAATTGAAAGTAAAACACGCTATTTATGATGACGACTTATTATTTCATCTTATGTAGCTTATGTATTTATGTAGAATAGCCAAACAACTAAAACCGATAATACAGGAGGAAATCAAAAAAATTTTTTCCTCCTGTAAATAATACTGTCTTTTTATGCCAGGTAGAGGATGCATAGACCAGATATTTACTCATAATAGAACGAAGTTTAAGGAGCATCATAGAACAAAGTCTGGAATGGAATAGCGCCCTGTATCTAAACTTCATTGACTTCAAGAAAGCCTTTGATAGCATACACAGAGAAACCTTGTGGGCTATATTAAGATCATATGGCCTACCACAGAAGATAGTTTACTTAATAAAACTCTTCTACGAGAATTTCGAGTATCTGAGAGTTTCAAAGTGTGTACAGGAGTCAGGCTAGGGTGCGTTCTCTCTCTGACACGTTCCCTAATATTGATTGAATATGTCATGAAGAAAACAATTGTTAGTGCGAAAGGTATTCAATGGGGATTAACTGCAAAACTTGAAGACTTAGACTTTGCGGACGATCTGATGCTAATATCTAATACAGAAGCAAATATGCATATGAAGACGCAGGACTTGACGAACAACGCTAAACCAACCGGACTCTAAGTTAATGGAGCCAAAACGAAAGTTATGTGCATAAACACCAAATTGGATACCCCAATCACCAACGATAGTTCACAAATCGAGTGTGTAAATGAATCCACATACCTAGGTAGCACTACGTTGGAAATACACAGAGACATTAAGGATAGACTTGCTAAAGCAAAGAGTGTTTTTGCTAGACTCCGACCAGCATGGAAATCAAAAAGCTACAGCAAGAAAACATAACTTAAACTATACAAAAGTGTAGTAAAAGCAACATTGATGTACGGAAGTGAATGTTGGGGGATGAGTGAATCTGGCAGAAAAAGCCTTAACACCTTCCACACTGGAAGCCTGCAGAGGATTCTTGGGATACACTGGCCTGAGACATTGTCGAATTGTGACCTATACAGAATGACAAAATCAGAGTCATTAAGTCAGTCCATTAAAAACAAAAGGCTGCGATGGCTTGGGAATATACTTTGAATGAAAGATACACGGATACCAAAAAGGGCCTTTCAATGGACACCTCAAGGGCGACGTAAGGTAGAACGACCAGCAGTAACATGGAGGTCAACAATCACGAAAGAGCTCATCGAAATGGGAATGACATGGGGAGAAGCAAGGATAAAGGCAAAAGATCGACTTGAGTGGAAATCAAGAGTAATGACCCTATGCTCCACAAGGAGTAAATAAGGAAAAAAGAAAAAAAAAGAATACTGTCTAAAAATTAACTCAAGCAAAACTATTTCGAAATGACCAAGCCGAGACTATCGAGAACTGGCTGACAAATACTATCCATAAATCATCCTCAATAGAATGATATAATAGAACAAAACCTAATCAACAAAAAATACAAATCAAAACAACACAATAAAAAACGTAGAACAACATGTTTAGATGAATACCCGCAAACATTCTTCTAACAATAACAAATAACTAAAACTAATAAACTTTTTAAAAACTTTAAAATGATAACCACTTAAACTTTTGGGCTGTAAAAAAGCTCTGGCTTTCGTGTCTTTCTTTAATCTTCTAAATAATAATAATATAATTTTTTGACTTTAGTGACATGCCGATTTAGTAGATTAAGGCCAAAATGAAAACCAGCGTGTTCGATACATAAGAACATGTCACTATAGTCTACCAGGACTACCAATCTTTTGCTTGCATCCTATCCCACAAAGAGACTAGAAGCTTTTTTCGACATTTTTTCATTTTTACTCCACAAAACTACCAATATAATCAATTAGTTAATTAGTTCGATTAAACTAAACTACATTTTTTATTTTATATTTTATTTTAAAGAAAATTAATTTAAAAAAAAGCTTTACAAACAAAAAACACTCAAAGCAGCAATCAAATATAAAAAACTAAACAAGAACAAATTCTATTTGAGAGAATTAAAAATACCATACGGACCTAAACAAAAAAATAATATATATATATATATAATAAAATCTAAAAACTCAAGCCGAATTTATTGTATTTAAAATAAGAGCAGACAAATCAATCTTGGACTGAAGATGCTTCCAGAACAAATCTTCAACCAACTTGCTATTGGTGTACTTTCTTACCTCCGAAAACAACATGACCAATCGACCAAATCTTGGCACAGCCGGATAATTCAGCTTGTTGTAATTGTACAGTGACATGAAGCTATCTTCTTGTAGTTGGTCAACCCTAAGCCTTTCCTCCAATTGGCCCTCACATTTGAACAACGATATTGACTTTAGAAGATAAAATTCCATGGGATCTACTTTATCTGCGCTAAACTTTTGCATCAGTGCCAAAAATCCTTGCACAAGGTGTTTTTTTGGCTCGCTTTTTTCACTTTCTAGCAAGCTTTCCAGTTCGTTCATGAACGACTTGGTCTCGGCCATTTGCAGAATAAACAACTCATTCAAATTCTCGCTTATCAATCTGAGCTGGTCTTGGCTGGGCAAGGTGACAAACGAGCGCAAGGTCTTGGCCCAGCGCATGGCCGACAAAAGTATCTTAGATGTGGACTCGATCAAATTTTCGGTCGTTGGCGTGCTCTTGACCCAGTTCATGATGTGCGCCAATGAAGCACTTGAGTGCAGCTTGTTTCTCTCGGCCGTGTCATCCTCTCTCTGGTCAATGTCGGACTTGGCGTCGTCGTCGACCGATATGCTCTCGTTGCGGGCCTCGTCGCAAGTGTTGTAGCCGCTGGTGTTGTCGGACGCGTTCAAATACGGAATCGAAGTGTTGACATGCTCGGGCTGCACTTGGTACATTTGCTTCAAGGCGAGCTGATTTTTGATGGACGCGGCGAGCAGGTTATTGGCCAGATTGGACTGGAAGGCGACTGCGGCGGCCATCGCGGCCGGATAGGCCTCGCTCGCCTGCGCATCCGCCCGAATGTTCTTGACGCCCACGCTGTACGGCGAGTAGCGCGCCGAGTAGAAGCCAGCTGACTGGTACTGGTGCATGTACTGTTTACCTGCTTGGGCGGTGGACAGCGGCGAGGCCGACGGCTGATCGCGCTTTATCTGCTGTGATCGCGGAGGACGCTGATGCTGCACGGCTTAAATTAACAAAAAAACTTTTAAAAACACTTGTCAAACTTGTTGTTGGTAGCTTGAGCAAATATTTGCCTAACGTGTGCCAAGAAACTAGCACGCAGGCAAATTTTTCCTTCTATCTAGCGGCATCAGTACATAATTTTATATTTTTCTTTTTTTTTAATTATTTTTTAATAATTAATGAAAATAAATCAAAAAATTGAATGATTGACACTTATTTTGAAAGCTAAATTAATTTAAGCTCTTGTAAAAGAGCAATAACAACTTGGCAAACAAATTTCTTGAGCAAATATTGGAACTAAACGGGGCACCAGTATTTTTCGTATTTTTTTTTGTAGAGAAAACACGACAAACAAATAGAAATATGTGAATTGAGCATTTGTTGAATTTTGAACAAGCGACAATTAAAACCCCTTGCAGAACGAAAGCCTAAAACTTAATTGCTTGGCAAACAAGACTAATCGATGCTCATCAGTGCACTCAGCACTTTTAGGGCTTGTGTCAAAAGCCGCCAAAGCAGCACCCCATCTACCAAGCCTTACACATTCTATTCTATTTTAATTATCTTATCTTATCTTATCTTGTATTTTAGTAAGTAAAGCCGGAGTATTGAAGTATGGCAGGAGAAGAAAATATTACCAATGTCTTTGCCAAAAGAACACAATTATTAGTTATTAAATTAATAAATTATCTTATCTTTTATAATAAATAAATTTAAAAAAAAAATTTTTTTTTTCCAAATGACCTACCATCTCTGTTCATTTTGACTTCAAGGCATTTTCTGAGGCGACATGCCTGGCATTGGTTGCGGCGACTGACGTCAATGAAGCAATTGTTGTTCTCTTTGCAGACGTATTCCATGTTGCCGCGGATGCTTCGTTTGAAAAAGCCGCGACAGCCGTCACAGCTGAGGACGCCGTAGTGCTTGCCGCTGGCGCGGTCGCCGCACACGCAGCAAAAGTTGACCGGCTTGGCGTGCTGTGAGCTTTTGGTCTGGCCAATATTTTGGTTGAGCAGTTCGGGACGGTTCTCCTGGCTGCGTGCGTGCGCCCTGAAATGGAACATGGCCGGGCTGGCCAAGAAATGGGCCTGGGGCTGGTAGACAGACATGTTGTGCATGTTCTCGCTGGTCGGGTGTCGATTCAGCGGCGTCGAGTGCTTGACTATTTGGTCCTCGGCCTTGAAGTCGGGCGTCGACGCTCTGGACACGTTGGGCGACTCGGACTCGCTCGATGTCAGTGTCTGGTTGGCCTCGTTGCCAGGCGAGCCGCACCTGTCCTCCGAGCAAACGTCTATCTGATTCTGGTACATTGTGTTCGCGTAATTTCTATCTGCCAACAATGAAAAATAAAATTTAGAAAGCTAATTTTGATCGCCTGACTTAAATAGCTGATAGATTTGAGTCGATCTTTGGGAACTTGAAAATCCAATCAAATTCAGGCCTTAATTAGATGCTAATTTAATTGGGTATAGAAAAATATAAAAATTTGGATTGGCAGACAGCTAATTGATAAGGTTTAGAGTTTCATTTAATAAAATTCCAATAGAGATTTTTAATTGAGCTGCATCAGTCTCTATGGTACTAAGTATTAAGTGAAAACAAAACTGTTTTAGAAAAAGAGATAATCCTGGTTTGGAATTTATACCAATTTGTCAGCTATGGTCGCTTGTTTGGCTCGGCCAATCGGATGCAACGATTGGCTAAACTTGTTTATTCAACAATACTTAAAACACTTCAAAGAATTCTAAAGCTATTTTTCTTACAGGTAAGATTTACGTAATAGATAATTCGTCTAGTGCTGTAACTGTGAATGTAAACATAAGTATTATTGTTCTTTTCAAGTTAATCGCTCTTGCTCAATTGGAGTAAGTGTGGTTTATTGAAAAGAGAAAGAATTTGTATTTTTCACAGCTTCAGCTCTTTATTTTCATAAAGTCAAGTGTGTGTGTTACGTAAAATAGGCTCTTAATAGTGTTAACAAGAGATAAAAATATTTGATACAAAATTACAGACGAGCAATGCACGTATTGTCACCAAAAAGGTACTAAAAAAATATTTTTTTCTTGTTTTATCGAGATTTAGAAGATAATCTCTATTCTTGTAAAAACAATAAATACACACACACATACACATACAGCACTGAGTTTATCTCTTGATCAAACATTGGTCTTTGGCGGCCAAATGATTCATTCTGTGAGATCCGACTTGGTCATCTAAGCCCAGTTAAAAACAAGCTTAATCCTGATGTTGTTCAGTTTTAATCTCACTATTCACAAATAAATATTTTCTAATCTTTTGGAAATATTTTATTTTTTAACATTGGAATATTGATAAAATCCTACTCAATAACTATTTCAAAAATCTTTGCTGAAAATAAAATAAAAATTTGAAGCATAAACACAGATAAGAAAATTATTTTGGAAAGTTTTGGTCAACTAGCACCACCTCGCTTTGTCCTACCACTTATCTAATCTAGCATTTTAAAATCACTTACTGTTTATTTACCAAATAAGGTTCTATTTGATTAACCTTTTTAGACTAAATTAAATTTAAATAGATAAGATAATTATATTTGGCAAAAACAACCAAACGGTTTTCATTAAAGACAAGTAGAGTCTTTTTGAGTAATTTGGTTGAAATTATAGACCTTCCTTTGGTAAATTATTTACTTCAAAAATGGAATTTTTTAAATAATTGAATTTTACTTTTGATCGCCGCTCTAAACTGACCTAATCCAGCATTTTAAAATCACCTACTATTAATTTACCAAATAAGGTTCAATCTGATAAACTTTTTTAGACTATATTAAATTTAATAAAAGATATTATTGCTAAAATTTTGTTTTTTATGGACTGTTATCCAATATATTTGGTAAAAATAATTAAACGATTTTTATTATAAGCAACCAAAGTCTATCTGGTAAATTTGGTCAAAATTGAAATCGAAAGTATGTTTTTGGAAAATTTTAATTAGAAACTTTTGAATGTCTTAGGATTCCTTAACCACCGCTTTAAAAATATTAACCCCTTATTTATTATCTGATTAAATTTTTTAAAATAACTTTATCATCATTTATTTATCATTTATCAATTTATTTTTAAAATGAAAAAAAGTTTTAGCCAAAATTTGTTTGTTATTAAATTTGCCAAAAATAACCAAACGAATTTCATTTAAGACAAAAAAAGTCTTTTTGAGTTATGTTTTTTTTTGATAGATTATTAACTTATTCTTATTGTTTACCTGTAAGATAACTTTTTTTAAAAAAAGAGTATTAACTTATTTAAACTAATTAACTTATCTTGTCTTTAATTGACAAAAAATCTTTACTAGTTGAACGTTTAAATTAGATTTTTTTTATTTAAGATATAATTTAGGAAGCTACTCCCAAAGGCTTATCCGAGCGGTGAAAACCCTCTTTTCAGCCTTCATGCTTTGTGACATCGAATCGACAATTAAAAATTGAAAATAAAAATTTACAGTAAATTTTAGATATTTAAATTAGATACTAATTTTTTATAAATCTTATTTTTTAATAAAAAACCAGCTATTAATACCATAGTTATCAAATATCTTTTTGAATCTTAAAAATTTGGAAAAAAATTAACAAATTATTCACTTATTTATTTATTCTAATTAGAAAAAGACTCATATTTTAAAAGCTAAAACCAATTTATATCAAGAATAATTAAAATCTTGTATATTAATAATATTTTGGTGACACAGAATTATTAAATTTGAGAATTAAATTAATTATATTCTTAAATTAGCTGAACCTATTGAGCATAATTCGATTAGTTTCCTCATGCTCAAAATATCCGAGCTAATTCAGCAATCACGTCAAATCTGAAAACAAACTTTACGGAGCAGACTGTTTTGTTTTGTTCAGTAAATATACTTTAGATTAAGTATTTTCTAAATAAATAAAATTCAAACTTCAAACAAATTAATTCAACATCATCTTAAAATTTTCAAAATTGGTTTTTATCTATCACATAGATCAAATATTACATTAATTTAACTATTAAAATTTATTTAGTTGTCAATTTAAATTTGTCCCAATAACAAAAAAATTCATGCTAGTAGGAATTAATTTTTTAATTAAGACTATTACGAAAAAGCTATCCCTTTCGTAATGGGTGGTATGGCTTGGCATACCGATAGCAATGGTACTAGATAAACAAAAAATAGTTTTATTATTGCATTGTTGGATTAAATGATAATTAGTTACAGCATGAATGCCTCAAGCGATTTAAATTGGACCTAATGTAAACTTGGACTTGAATTAATTGCATAATATTTAATCTGATAATTGCATTAAAATAGTTTTGAGTAGATGGAAAGTTTTAAATTTTTTACCGGTTTAACCTTTTTCAAGTAGTATAAAGATAAACAATATATTTGAATTATTTATTGCATAAGCTCATTGATCTTGCCCGAACCATATTAAAACAGTTATTGTTCACAGTTTGAGCGGAAAAGGATGTTCAGTACTTTATTATAAAACTGCTAAAATTATCTATAAATAAATAATGAATAATTTTTAAATGGTTTTAAATTTAATAAATTAAATAAATTTCATTTTTATAAGTAACATAAATGTGATTTTTGTTTTTAATCAAAAATTGACCAAACTTTATGTTGTATAATAAATTATTTTATTTTAAATTAAATAAAAAAAACTGACTGGTTTCCACTTTATGAAACCTTCTTCAGAGTTTCTTTATAATAAGTCATTAAATACTTAATCCCAGATAATTTTAAAAAAATTTAAAGAAGTATTTTATGTTTCAAAAAGATTTAATTTTTTTGAAAATTTTTCAAATTAAAAGAGATAATGACAAACCTATTCTTTTTAAATTTAATTTAAATTTAGAATTAAAATTAAAAAAAAAATTTTGTTAGATTGTTTCTATAATTCTAAAATATTGCTATTTTTCGCAAATAATTCATAAAAATTACAGTGTTTAACATTTGGTTATGTTGTAAGTATTGGTGTAAAAAGTGGAGCTTATTTTAAATTCAATAGATTAAATAGATTTTATTTTTAAAAGTTTAAAATAATATTAATATGAGAGTGGTCTTTTAAAAGTAAATCAAATCTTTTATTCTAAACAAATAAAAAAATAATTGATAATTGATAAAAACGATTAGGAGTATAAATATTCTAATAATATTTACTTTTCTACCATTGGTTGTATGACCAAAAACTACTTAATTTAAAATCTTAATTTAAAAGACTATTTACCTTAAAATAAACATAAATTTTGGCGTACAATAAAAAGAACTATTTTGGTTCAAAGACACAGAAATTATTCAAAGCTTATTAATATTTGAATTCAATTCACTAGTGTTAAGTAATTTTGGGAACATTATTTAGAGGCTGTTAGCAAAAATTGATATACTTTAATAGTTATGTAAAGCCTCGGTTTTGGACTCAGGGTTTTAAGCCAAAAATAAGTAAAACTTGAGAATTTAGTTAAAAGTTTGTTTATTGGAATCCGAAGTTATAACAAATAATTAGTGGTTTATATAGTAGCTAGAACGTGTGTATTAGCTGCAGTTTATATTAGAACATGCAACTCTAAATAATATGTAGAGAAATGTCAACACTTGAGTCTTGTATTTTTAAACAGAATGCCTACACAATGGAACATATTGCCTGATAGTGTTGTAAAATCCATATCTATGGAAGTATTCAAGGCCGCGCTAGACAAATTCAATGGATATGACTGCTTCAGCTCGACACTGTCGAAGAGCAGTAATGGACTCAGACATTCTTGTCTGAATGTAGAAGCAAGAACTACTAACTAACTTTTGATTCAAAATTGTATCTTATCATTAAATTTCAAAAATTTTGGATTTATTAGCATACTGTTAATATATTAAAAAAGTTAACTTACATAACCCTATGGTGTTAAATAAGTTTGCTTTGAATGCTATACTTTGGTCAAATTTGTCACATGTGTCATTCAATGTTTGTAGCATCATATTAAATTCATTTTTAAACTCATTGTAAAGAAAATAAGCCTTATATCCAAAAATGTTTAAACTGGCTCAAAAGACTCTTAACACATTTGACAAAAAATATATGATTGAATAATCCAATACCACAAGTTCAACTCCCCCTCATAAGAATCATATTTTTTTGTAATAAAATTGATATAAACATTATGAAAAGACTTTAAAATCATCGATAGGCTTAATGTCAGCATGCTAACAGAATTACCCGTAATATAATCGGTAAATGAAGAGTTGTAGATTGCTTCTTTTTTTTTTTTTCTATTTATTTAAATATTTTGAGGGAATTCTCAAGCCACATAGAATGGACCTTGGTTCTACTTTCAGCCTAGCATTTGAAGCGTACAAACATGATAAAAACCTATATGATTACATCAGAGCACTGGGTGAGTAAAAATTATGACTATAAAAATGAGATCAGAGTCAAAGTATAGCTTTTTGTTTTACTGATTAAAGGTTTCGAAAGATAACTTCAATTATCCGCAATACTATGAGTTTTGTTTTTAAATTTTAGAAAGTTATAACCTGAACAGTAAAGTCACCATTGGAAAAACCAGAAACCAAGTCATGTAAGAGATGATAGTCAAAATATTTTTCTGAAAATTAAATGAAACATTTAACAGCAATTAATTGACTGAAATTTTCTTGAAATTTCTAATAAAATCGACTGACTTGAGACTAGCCACTGGTTGGTCAAAACAATGTAGTTAAGTTAAGTTGATTCAGGAAAAAATGGTTAACACCAAGCTAGTGGTAGAAATCGGTAAGTTATCAAGTTGTTGATTTTTCGAATCAACTATTGGATAATAATAAAATATTATAATTGCTCCAAGTGAGAAAATGTACAGTGAACCACCCATCTGACTGTACTGCTTAAGAATTTGGTTTATCATGGAAGATTATGAAAATTATAAAAGAGACGTCAGTAGATATTCATTGTGTCTTTTAGTGGTATAAGCAGCATTATACTAAAATAGCCCTGTTCGCAGATGACCTCGCCAAATGGGCACCCAAAGACAGTAAAAAAGAAATTGAAATTGTTTTTCAGAAGTCATTGAGAAGAATAATTGAGTATTTTTAAGAAACAGGAACTTAAAATTAAGGAAAAGAAAACATGCTCTCCCCACGCCTAAAAAAATCTATTCCCCACGTATAGAATATTATTCTAGAATATTATTCTTTTTAATTTAAAGAAATTTTATTTAAAAAAATTAAACGGTTCAAATTTTACAACGTATAAACTAAAATAAGAAAAGTTATCGCTTTTACCCCAATCATTGGGGTAAATGTGATAATTTCAATTTTAAAGAAAATAAAGAGAAAAATAATACATATAAACAAAATACATTTATCTAAGCAAAAAAAATCATTACTTGACTCAAAACCAATTTCTAGACATTTAAAACATTACCAGTTTGAGCATTTTTCGCACGATATCCATTTTGATTGAAATTTTTTGTCAGATTTAAAACTTTTTCTACATTTATAACATTTTTTTTCAGAGCTCAAGGGGCTATCTTGTTCTTTTGAATTAATCGATTGTAATTCATTCTGATTCGGTTGAGCATCTCATTATTACGTTAAATTAAATTATCACATTTACCCCAAACAAGAGAAAATCCGTTTTTTTGGGATTGCTAAAAAGCGGTTAATTTTTTTCAAAATATGATTTCAGATTTGAATTCAGCATAAAACATACATACATATTATTTTTTTTTTATCCGTAAAAAAGGGTTCTACAAAAAAAGTTAGTTTTTTGAAAAGTCGATTTTTTTCTATTTGTTAAAATTAATTGTCAGAGAATTTCAAAAAAAAAATAAAATATCTATATACGACTTTAAATCGTTATCTCGTAAAGGAACGGTTTTTTTTATTAAATATTTTTTATTTTATTCAAAAATATTAATCCTATCACGAGCAATGATCATTCAAAAAAAAATTATCGTTTATACCCCATTATCATATTCACCCCAACTGACAGTACCAAAAAAATTAATTTAAAATCAAAAATCCATAATGTTTTATTAACAAATTCATCCTCATTCAATAACCTTTTAAGAGCTAAGAGTGATCCTGTTTAATTAAGTAATTAGATCATAACATTCTTTGTAAACATACTTAGTTTGTATTCATGTTATGAATTTATGAAAATTTATGAAAAGGTTACATAAAATGTTTTTTGAAACTAGTCAATTGGAGACGTCGAAGACTTTTTTAGAAACAAAAGGTCCATGCTCATGTGGGATCAAATTTGAAGAAGCCATTTGAAGAAAGCGTCTTTAATTCATTTTTAGTGACAAAGAGTTTTTGGTTGTGAAAATGAGGTAAACCCAAAGAAAAAATAGATTCCAAAATCAATTACAAAGAACATTTGAAAGTTATTAATTAAAAAAAAATCTCAAAAATTAACCAAATCAGAAATATTTAAAGCTTTAAGTAGAGATCCTCTTTAAAAAAACTATATATGCACTCACAAGACCACTATTGGACTACTTTTTTTAATACTTCAATCAGGAACTCAACAGATAAAAGCCAAACTATAAAAAATGCAATAAGGGTTTTGAGAAGAATCATCAATTGTTTAATGTGACAAAATTAAAAAAATATTCAATGTGATAATTTGCTGAAATAAATAACAAATTCTGAATAAGTTAATTGTTAAATGTTTTTGCTTTTATTTGTCTTTTCTACAGACAAATTTTACTTATTTTGAGGTATAAAATTTAATATAAAAATTAAATATTTGGGTTCGTGAAAGATTGCTTTAATAAATGTGAAATTAAATAAGCATATGAACTTTATTTATACAGAAAAAAATCAAATCGTAAAATACATAAATATTCAATCAATACCAATTAAACTTTTAATTAAAAATTTAACTTAAATTTAATTTTAACAATAGCGTGCACATTTGCCGCTTGGGTTTCATTTATCTATTTGTTTATTTCTTATTCTTATCTTATTTACACACAATGAAAGAACAAGGATAAAAAATAAAAATAAACCATTGTCAAAAATACCACACGCCAATACACAACACATCAGCTTGGTACAATTAGCCAAACTGATGAAAAAAATAAATTTAAATTAAATTTTAGAATAAATCTATTAGATGATAAGTATTAGAAAAAAATCCAAGCAAAATCAAAGATTCATTTTAAATGATTGAAAATTTAGGGCTGTATTTTACATCTGAGACTTGTTGGTTCTAGTATGGTGCTGGTCTCGAGTAATTATTGTTGCTTCTGTTCGAATGGTAACCTCTGCCATCTCTACCATGACCACGATCTCCTCTATCGTTCTGTCTATCATAATTTCTCTCATTTCTGTCGTTATTACGTCTGTCATTGAACCTGTTTCCGCCACCATGGCCACGGTCTCCTCTGTGGTCTCCCCTGTAGCCGCCACCGCCGCCTCGATGGCCTTTGAACCCGCTGAAATTGTTCTTTCTAGTGGCCAGCTGTATCTTAACTACGCAGCCAAGTATTTCCTTGTTATCAAACCAGTTTATGGCCGCCGTGGCCGCCTCTTCGTCATCATAAGTAACAGTGGCTTCTCCCTTGCCCTCGCCAGTGGTCTTGTCTTTATAGATCCATATTTTTGAGTTACCGGTCTTCTTGTCTATCTTTATTAGGCCAATTGATCCAAAGCTTTGTTCCAACTCGGTAACAGTGACAGTTTTGGGTAAATTCTGAATAAAAATGGTATCACGTTGGGTTATGGTGTCTCCCGATTGGCTTTCAGTGAAATTTTTGTTCCTGTAGCCTAGTTATGCAAAAAAAAATAAAATTAGCAAATTTTGGCTCAAACACTTTGTTTTAATATGAAAATATGGTAAATAATAAGAATAGTTATTTGACCCTAGTATTACAAAATAAATTTACCAGAATTGGAATTATTATTATATCGATTATTATTATAATTATTATTAGAGTTATTATTATAAGAGTTTTGCTGTTGATATCCCCCTTGTTGATGACTTTGTCCACTGTAAATTTAAAAATTCATTTGTTTTTAGGATATATATGAAATTAGAGTTTAAATTTAATAATATAAATCCTGAAACTAGAAAGCTAGCGTCATATCATTTTTTTTTTTATATTTTCAAATAAATGTAATAAAAAAAAGAATTTTTATACCGATACAATTCAATTTTGATGGCTAAAAATAATTAATATTTTTAACAATTTATTAAAAATACCTAAGACGAATGTTTTGATCACTGCTTAGTGACGAGCATATTTAGTTTAAGATTTATTCATAAATTTCTCTCTGAATGTTTAAAATTAAAGTTAAATTTAAAATTTTGTTTACCTTTTACTAGTCGATTCGTCGCTACCACCAGCTGGATTATTAAAGCTGCTTGCTTGGTTATTGTAATCTGTGTTGTAATCTAAGTTAGAAAATTAAGTTAGTTAAATTTATTTGAAAAAGTCTTCATGCCAATCAGTCTGGCAAAGCATGCACTTTGATTGGCATGAGAAAAAGAAGAATGATTGCTGTGTGCACCTTGTTGGTATTGGGTGTACAGACCGTTCGGGTCTGACATGCCATACATGATGTAGTTTTGCAAAAATTTGTCATAAGCGTTTTCTTCGGTCATTTCTGGTATAATCTAAATATCAGATGATCAGCTGTAATTTATAGCATTGGATGTAGGTCTGTGAGAGACTATTAAATTTCTCAATTATAATTAATTTGCGCAAAAATGAAATTAGTTATAAAAATTAGCTATTTTTATTTGTGGCGTATCAAACATGGTGAATATGTTGGGCTGAGTTAGATTATGTATATGCATTAGCAAGCACCTCTGAGCCTGAATATTTTATGATTTTGTTAAATAAAGTGTGCATTATGTGCAAAATTTAAAGCATATTTGCCAAATAAATGTCTTGTTTCAAATTATTTTGTTATAATTTATTTTGGTTAAATTACTGAATGTTTTTTAAAAGAGAGAAAATGATCATGTAGCGTCACAGGACGGAATATCGTTTAATTTTTTTTAACAATATGATTGCATGACCACTCCTTTAAAATTAATTAATCTATTAATCCAGGTGTTGTTCAAAAGTCATAAATTCAATGTCACTTGACATTAGTTTTATTTTAATCCTAGTCACTAAAATTGGCAAATTAAAAAAAATCAAATTTTTCCATAAGAACCTGAAAAGTTCTTATGACCAACACAGCTTTTTGAAATTTTTTTCTACATAGAAACTTTTTCATCAAAAAGAAGTAACCACAAATAAAAGAAAATTCGATCATCAAAGTATTTCTACTTATTCGAAAATATTCCATTTCAAAAAAGTGTTTGGTAATATGCTGGTATTTTAGCAGTTTATTGCCAAATCCAAATTACACAAGGAAATTTCTATCTTAGTATTTTGCTATTCTATGAAAAATGCATTTTTACATTAGATTTGACTCATAACTTTTCATTTTACCAAGAGACAGTTTTTATGTATAAGAAATCCGAATAAGGAGTAATTTTTCATTGAAATATAAGCAAACTTCATCTTTTTTTGGTAACTGCTATTTAGGGAAATGTGGCAATGTAATGGTTAGTATAATAGCTGTATCACCGCTTCCATTCACTTAATAATTATTTTTTCGTATTTTTGTTTTAGTAATATGGTAGTCACTTAAAGGCTGAACAAAATTTGAATAAGATGGAGACAAGCAAGGTTAAAGATGGAAGGTTGATTTCAGTGTAAATTAATATAAATGACCCTATGTTGCTCAAAAAGTCGATAAGGAAGAAAAATGTTTTTGCTATGTTCCAAATAAATGACTTGTTTAAAAGTTAAGTTGGTCAGTTAATACATAATAGTAAAATTACACGTAACTTGTAGAATGCCTGAGCCCATCAGTGCCATTAGGCAATGTGTAGCTATGGTAGTCTTTTTATTGATTGTATCTAAGACAGCTTTGACTGTAGCTGTTGTCTTAAATTTAACCACGTTTTTTGGTAACTTATTCTAGTAAGTAGTAGTATTCAAGTTCTCTGCGAAATCGTTCCTTATTTGATTACTGATGTATTCACCAGATTTTTTCCCAAGTCTACCTTTTTTCTATTCTCATTCACTAATTTTTACATTTCAATTAAATTAAATGTCCCGACCACCATCATACCAGTTTTTACTTGATTTCGAAAAATCTTTATGCCATATAGATCCAGTGAATGTATTTCCTATTTTGAACAATTTAATTGTTATCAATCAAGTCAAATTAAACAGATTAGGGAACTTTTTAGATCTTGAGAGCTCTTGACTAAAAAGAATTTTTCAACAATCCATAATTAAAACTAGTTTTTTTTTAATTAATAATAATAATATAGGTTACAACAAGCTAGCAAGCTAGACTTGCGAAGATGGGAAACAGTAGGATCCCATCTATGGTAACTGTGTTATCTTATTTTATTCGTTATGTATTCGAAAAAAAAATAATTAAAATTTCGTAACTTTAAATAAAACTTATTATGTCCCATTTTAATTATATCCCCAATTTTCTTCAGAACGGGTGACATAATCAAGCTTTGACTCTACCGTTAACTATCCTAGGAACACAGAGAGCTCTGTTATTTTCTTTATTATCTTTATTATTTTTTTAGGCTAATACTGATCAGTTAATATAGTTAAGTTATTAACTAGATATTTTTTTCATTTAGATGATATATAGTATAATATCATATATTAATGAAATATATAAAAAAAAATAAAAAAATTAGTTCAAAATTAGTCTCTTTTTAGTGCTTTTGAAGCGGGGACGGCCGCGTTTTTTTAAAGTTACAAATTGTCCATCCGGTTTATAATCGCCTATATTAAAGCCCAGTTTGTGAGCCAAAAATAATAAATGGCAACACACAGCCTTATCAAATATTCAGCACATTGGCATGAAAGAGTATCTGTGTTAACTTGAAATTTTGATCGATTCAAAGTCAAAATATATAAATTTTCTTTTAGCTTTTTCAAATTTTTATCAGCAATCTCAGTTGCCTGTTTTTTGATCTCCGTAGTTACTTTAGGCTCGTTAACTAATTTTAAATTTAGATGACAAATATATTTACACTTTTCCTCGAGCATTTCTAAAGTTTTCAAAATACATAGTCTTTTTCTCAATGTAAAAGAAACTTTAACTGTGCGATTATGACTCTCGATTATGCTGTTCGAACTTGAATATCCAGGAGGCGTCTGAAAGACTTGCCAATTTGAAAACGGGCTTTGAATCCATTCTTTTTCGAAATGGTCTGCAAGAGATTTTAAATTATTTCGACGCCATTTTGATAAAGTTTTTCTTGCCAAATTAAAAAATTCAGTGTCACTATTCGATTCATGCATTTGTTTCAAGTCTTTGAAAACTTCTGGGATACGATCTTTAGTAATTAATTTATTTGAAACATATTTTGTTTTTATCTAATATTTAAATCAATTAACAATTAATTAATGAATTAACCTATATTATGTTTTATATGAAAATAGCACATTAATATTTGAACTTTGTCACCAAATACTGTTTTAGCTGCATTCTTCATCGCGTAAGAACCGTCTTGAACTATATAACTGGGTTTAAACCTAATACTTAATTTTTTTGCGATCTGACTTAAACTTTCGTAAAAGTATACAAAATCTATCTCTTGCTCATGACTAGTAACCATAAACGCTATTTTGTGAAATTGTCGTTTAATGTCAGAGCGTCCAATAATTACTAATGGAAAGCCGTTTTTTGTAATTTTATTGACGGCATTTCGTCAATATTTTCATCTAGAAATTTTAACATTTTTTTGGTGGCAACTAATAAATGACAATGATTATTTTCGGACCCTGTCCCAATTATTGGCTCATCATTCTCATCATATTCTAAACCAAAAAAAAACATTTCATCATCTTTTATATTATAGTCGAACAGGTGAGACTTTATGAAATCTACTACATGCTTAATTATATTATTATTGCCTATTTCTTTTTTAAATACAGCTTTATGTGCAAAAAGTAATATTTTGATACTATTTCTCTTTTAATTTTGTATGGATGGTCTCTTGTACATCTCCTTGAGAAGGTGAATGCAAATGTTCAACTGATGTGATCTATTTTTTTTACTTTAAACATTTTGATTTAGTCACCTCTCATTCGCCTTTCAAGTAAATTGGTTTAAAGTAAAAAAATTTTAAGACTTTCTATATAGTTAAGACCAACAATAGCACGAGTAGTTCTCCACTGTACATCCTCTAAAATTGCTTATCTTTCTGTAGATATGGGAACCAAACTGGAATAGCATACTCTAAATGAGGTCTTACAAGACTTGAATAAAGTACTATCTCCATGGTGATTTAATAAGCATCTGGGTCCGAAACTGATACCATGAAAAACTTCTGTTGTCTTTTGAGGCTGCTGAGCAAGCTTGCGAATGCCATTTCAGATCATTTTGGAACCAGACTCCTAAATCTTTCCGAATGTACTTAACCATTTGCTAAATCAGTCAAAGTATAATCATTTTTACTTCCTGAAAATTGGTTAAATTGGTCAGCATTGTGATCAAGATTGGATTTAAATTTGAGAATAGACAAATATTAATCAGAGAGATGTACTAAACATAGCTATTCTGTATACAATATTTCTAAAAATATGATGGTACTCTATCAGAACCAGTTCAGAAATATCTGAACCTACTTCAAAATCACGTTTCATTCAGTATTTAATATTCTATTACTTAGAAAATTAAAAAGTTCACATTTTATTGTAAATTCACTGCTAGAAAGTTAACCAAAGCAACTCAAGAAGTCTAAAAAAATTAAAATTTTAAGTTTTTTTTTCAAGCTAAAACTGCTGCTTCAGGAGAAGAATTATTCTTCTAGCTTCAAATTATGAAATTTTATTATACAACTTGAACGAAAATTAAATCATAAAGTTGAGTGTAATTGTCAAAAAAAAATAAAACTGTTATGAGTTTTTTACCTGAAAAAGTTATATAAACTCAATAAGATGGTGCTAAAAAATGTGATCCATTACTGAAAAATAATATAAAAGGAAAATTATAAACATCAAAATTAACAAAATGTATTTCGAAGATAAAACAAAGCATAATTGGTTTATAGTTGCTTTAATATTAAGCAACATATTAATTTATGTGACCATGCTAGGATTTAATATTTTATCATCCTTTCCAATAAATAGTACAACAAGTAATTAAAAACTATCACGAATTTTATTTTACGAAAATTTTATTTTTTTAAATGTTTTCTTTAAGAACTTTTCCCGACCGATGTCGGAGGAATATCAAATAAATACTTCATTGAAGTCACCCCTGCTTCTTGGGTATTTTCAACAGTTTGGACAATAATTTTTGTTTGGAATGCTTTATGGCTCATTTATGCATTTGTTAACTTGTTCCGCCGTCTCAAAGATAATACATTGTTTTATAGAAAATTCGATTTTTTGAATTTTGGAATCTTTATAGCTTTTATAGTAAACAATTTGTCCATTATTGCTTGGTTGTTTCTTTGGTCTAACCTATACATTGGAGTAATGTTTAGAATTTAGTTTTTTTATTTTAATATTAATGATTTATTTTAAAGTGGGCTTTCCTTTTGATAGTTTTTTGTGTGATACCTTTGAACGTAGCCTTGTTTATATTTTACCGCAAAATGGACGAATGCAAAGACGATCTTAAGGAACATGGAATGAAATTCGATTTAGTGATTGCTAGAATTCTCCCTCAAAATGGCTTGGCCACATTTGCAACATGGCTCACTTTGGCCACCAATTTGAACTTTGCTACTTTTCTTGCCTATGAGTGTGGAGCTGAACAAGACGTCGCATCCACATTAATTCTTTTTATTATTTTAACAATTGCTGTGGTTTATTTTGTCATTGAGAATTTTATATGGCAAAGATACTTATTATACAATTTTTCTCCATGGTTTGTGGTAAATTTTGCCTTGCTGGGAAGTGTTATAAAGAATTTTAATGCTTCTAGCCCAACAAGAAATAATATTATTACAATAATTTTGCTCATAATTACTTTTTTCCTAGCAATTGGAAAAATAGTAATGTTCATATTGTACAAAACAGCTTGTAAACGATTCGCTAACCGAAAGGTTTTTCACAGAAATCAAACTCAAGACATACCAAAAGGTGAAAATTAGAAAATTAAAATTAAGTATTTTATTAAGATAATTTTAAAAATAATAAAGCTTTTTTGTAAATCGTTATTTATTTTGAATATTTATTTAAATATAAGAAAAAAACTGTGACATAATCTTTGCTACTCTTTAATTTTTACAATCATATTTGATTTTTTTTAATTGTTAAAATTTTTCAAAAATTAAATTAGAATTAAATAAAGTATTGACATGTGAAGATTTAACGAGGAAAACTTTTTAATTTCGCTTATTTTAGAACTATTAGTTAAATAAAAGTTATATCAAAGAAAAAAATTATTAAATTTAGTTTCATATTGGTCATATTTCTTTCATATAAGTCATATAAGTCTATTAATTAAAAAATTTTAAAGTATAATTATGATTTATTTGCTGAATAAAGCTTTTTTGTAAATCTTTATTTATTTTGAAAATTTAATCTAATATTAGGAAACATAACATAAAATAACTGCCGTATATATTTTGTTGCTTTTTAGAAAATTTCAAAATGTCTTTTCTTAAAATAAAATAATGAAATTAAGATTAGATACATAAATTTTAACAATTATCTCTTGAAAAGAAAATTCAAAATAAAATTTTTGAATAAAAGAGTAAAAAAATTCATTCAGAAAATTAATTTTTAAATATTTTATAGCGTATTTATATAATAATATATAAAGATTAATAAATGATCCAAAAATAAAAGAAAGTTAAATTAAAAAAAAAAGATCTTTTGAAATTTAAATTCATATGAGTCAAAGTTATTAAATGTTCTATTTTTCTTAATAGTATTTAATCAAAAATATGATTTATTGTCCTGGAAGAAAGAAAAATCAAAATAATTTTCGTCAAAATTTTTTATTTAAATGATGCCCCTGGTGAAGTGAGTGCTGTTGCTCCAATGAGTGATGTAAATAAATGTTTCAGTAATTTAAAGATATTCTTAATACTTTAAAAAATAAAAATTTAGTTATCCTACATTAATTTTTTTTTTTAATTTTTTTCATTCGTCAAACGATTTTTCAATTTATTGTTTCGGTAAAGATAATGTTTTGATTATTTAGATAATTATTATTTATTAAGTAAAAATTGATCACAAGTTGGAACAGTTAAATTTATTACATTTGTCTGAAATGCTTTATTTTGAAAATTTATATATGTGTAGTGTCTTTGATAAAGCTTAATTTCTTTATAATATATAATGAAATTATGCTTTATAGATTACTGTTAAAATTGATTTATAATTAAAGCTGAAATGAAAATTTTCCAAACAAATTAAATTTTTTCTTATAAGTTGATTAGAAAATTTTTAATAAATTTACTGATTAAGAAAATGAATTTAAGACCTTAATATTTTCAAGGTTAAGTTATTAGACAAATTCACCACTATGTTTATTTTCAAGGTTTAGTAATTTTATATCTAGTTGATGAATTTTATTTTTTGTTTTGAATATAAAAAATATATCAAAATTTTGAAATAAAATTTAAGATAAATATGAAAATAATTTAACGAAAAATTTGCATTAATTTATCCATCTAATTATCTCAAATCAGTAAGACTTCAAATCAAGCATTATATTATTGCTTATGTTATGCGAAAAATTTTGAATAAAATTTTTAAATGCATAATTTTAAATATCTTAAACCCAAAGAACTTGCTAGTAATTGTTAACTTTGATTAATAATCAAATCCCTAATTTCAAAGGTATTCACTTTTCAATTTTACTAGACCTTAAGCACAAACACTACTTATAAAAAAAGTAGGTCTTTCTTCCTTTATTTGTTTATACTTGGCCTATTATTTTAATTAAAATAAGAGCCTTTTTGAAAGCCTATTAAAATAATTATTTAGCTAAAATTGAATTTTGGCTTTAGAATAAAGATATTGTAATAAATGTCGTTGATAAAATGACTAAAAATAAACTCGATTCGGTTTCAGAAAATGCCATTAAGTGCGTAGTGATCGGAGATGGCACTGTTGGAAGTAAATATTTACCAAAAGTATTTGAAAAATTTTACCAGAAATTCTTTTTAGAGACATGTTTACTTTTGACTTACTCTACAAATAAGTTTCCAACTGATTATGTTCCAACAGTATTTGATAACTATGCAGTGGATTTGCTAATCGGTGATAAAAACTACACTTTAGCACTTTTCGACACAGGTAAGTGAATTATTTAACAACATTCTTATAGTGTATTAAAAATTTTTAAATTCAAGCTGGACAGGAGGGTTTTGACCAACTTAGACCGATTGCATATCCCCAGACAGACGTTTTCCTGGCATGCTTTTCTGTCGTTTTACCAAGTTCATTACAAAATATTCAAAGACAATGGATACATGAAATTCGCAAGTATTGTCCAAATACTCCTTTTTTGCTGGTAATTTTAAGCTAATTATTTGTTTTAATAATTAAAATATAAAAATATCATCTAAAATTATTTACTAATTTTTTTTATTTTTTAATAATCTCTGTTTTTAAAAGGTTGGAACAAAAATAGATCTTCGTGATAACAAAGATGAAGTCGAAAAGTTGGCAAAGAAAAAAGAGAGACCAATTTCTTATGAAGAAGGAAATAGGTTTGCCAAAAAACTAAAAGCTGATAAATATGTTGAATGTTCTGCTTTGACCCAAGCTGGACTAAAAGATGTCTTTGATGAGGCAATTATTACCGTATTGAACAGATCCAAGCCCAAAAAAAAACCCTGTATCATTCTTTAAGTTGATTCTTAATTTTTCAATTCTAGAAAGCCTTTAATGGTGTACATATTTATTCATGGGAGATATATCTTAATTTTACAATTTTGAATTATTCAATATTTTTTATTTAGAGAAAATTTAAGTGTTTTTAAATAAATTTTATACTTAAAATCTCTAAAAGTCATTGATTAAATGAGTAAAAATTAGCCAAAATTTTTTATTATTAACATTTATTTTTTTGTAGCTAATCTTTTGAAGTCTGTTGTGATTTGACCGTATTTTTAAATTCCTGGTCTATTCTTTCTTTTGCCCGGTAAACCTAAACAAAATAATATCATAAAAAAACTTAAAAATTTATTTAATTACTTTTGATTGAAGATAAAAAGATCCCCCCTTTGTTTTATCATTTAAATCGAAAAGTCGTTTATAAATTTTCTCAATTTCTTCTGGATTATCTATTTTTGACACATTCAAAATTTGCTTGGCTTCCTTTAAATTTAATCAAGTGAAAAATAATTATTTAATTGAAAAGAGTTTTACCTCTAGACTCATACCGGTAATTCGATTTGCTTGTGTAGTTTCTGCGCTTTGTCCACGGGCAGCTTGGGCTGTCCTGGCATCTAATATAACAAAAATTTACCACTAAATAAATGATTAACTAAATAATTACGTTGAAATTCGTTTCTAAGTGCTTTTGTGAATGCTCGACCAACTACCTGAGCTCCAAGAATAATAACTCTTACCAAATGTTGTGCCTAAATATTTACTTAATCAAAATTGTATTGAATTAAATTTAATTTTGAGAATCTTACCATTTTATTTCCCAAAAAAGTATTTTTGGCTAATTTTAAAATCAGAAAAATTGCCAGATTATATTTTAAATTGCAATATTAGATCACTGTAATTAAGGTTACTTGAATTTACATTTTATCAAAGTAATATATTTATAAAATTTCAAAAATTTCTTAACATTCTATGAATATTTTTATAAAACTTTTAAAGTAGCATCAATTATTTTAAAAATAAAAATTTGTTTAAATTCTTTAATTAACAAACTATTTAATAATTCAAATGAAAATATTAAAATTTAAAAAAAATAAATAAAAATTCATTTTTCTAATATTTATGGATACAGATTTCATTCTTACGGATTCATTTTTGATACCACGATTTTATTCAAAAAGCCACAAATAATGAAAACATCCATTAAAATTGAGAAAAACTCAATTTTTTCATATTTCAATACAAATTTATCTCCAAATGGTTCATTAGTTTGAACATTTGGATTAGATCTCCACGTATTCTTCTTGGATACTTCAAATCTGCAAGCTCAGGTACTAACCTCGTCGCCCTACGCTGCACTTTTTCGAAGTGATTTTTTTTTTAATTAAGTGTTGATCTTTATTTTTATGGATTATTTTAAAAATTGTGTACTTGATTTTAATGGGCCTTTCTTTCTAGTTTAAATTTTCTTCCTCATAATTTTTCATTGATTCTTTATGCTCAATAATAACTTAAGATTGTCCTTAAATTAAATAAACAGACAATTACCATCTTTAATTTATATTTTTTAGAATATTACATAATTAAAATTTATTAAATTTATTCACTTTAATTTAAAAACTTCAAATTAATACAAATAATAATATTATACAATTTTTTTTCCAAGTTAATTAAAAAAGAAATTTACTATTTAATAATCTATAATTTTTTAGCAGCTAAACTAATTTTATCAATTTTAGTGACATTCTGGAACTCAAAAACCCAAGCCCATTTAAGATCATTTGTTAGCTGAATTTTGGACGTGTCTATAATAACTTGATCATTGACCACAGTCCATTCTATTTTATCTTTGTATCCTATAAGCTTTATATCTTCAAATTTTGACTCATTGAATGCAGAAAGCTTAACACTTTCACTTGACCATTTCAATAAAAATCCAAAAACAGATTCATTTTTGCTTGTGTACCATACATCCGGATTAGTTGTATCATTTTGGTGAAGCCAAGGCTTAGATCCGTAAACACCATTTCCATTCAAAGATAACCATTTACCCATTTGTCTAAGCCTTTCTTCATAAATTGGAGCAATTACTCCTTCTTTAGTCGGGCCAACATTGATTAGGACATTTCCTCCACAACTTTAAAAAGCAAAAATTTATTCTTAAGTCATAAAAATGAAAAAAATTTTTATACCTAATTGTTTCTATCAAAGTAGAAATAATTTCCTCAATAGTCATAAAATCTTGCAGCCTAGCATTTCTTCTAAAACCCCATGAGCTTTTGTCAATGGTAAAACAGTTTTCCCATTTATGATTTACTAATTTTCCCGGATTATAGCGGTCATCGCAAGTATAAAATCCTCCATGCTTGCAAGCAACTCCATTGTTTCCCCATCTTTATAAAGAGATAAATTTGATTTTTTAACTTGAACTATTTTACCTGTCATTTGTTACCACAGTATCTTTTACCTTGCTCTCATTGTAAAGCCAAGCTAAAAACTGAGTTGAATTCCAATAATAATCAGGACCAGAATCCCCGTCTGACCATATAATCTCGGGCGAGTAATTTTCAACCAGCTCATATAGTTCTGGCATTGACTTCATCTAAAATAGTCATTTATTAAATAATTGGTTTGATAAATTTTTTATGCAGAAATTAAGGATCTTACTCTGACAAAGTCTTGTGTGGTGTAGTTTTTTCTGGCATCATTTAAATGAATTGGATTAAACCATTCGAATAAAGAATGATACAGGCCAAATCTTAGATTGGTTCTATTCCTGATTGATTTTGCAAGCTGGCCAACCAAGTCTTTTTTGGGACCAACATCCCCAGAGTTCCAATTAAAAGACGTTTTAGAAGGCCAGAGACAATAGCCTTCGTGGTGTTTAGATGTTAAAACGATGTGTCTTGATTAAAAGTAAGCTTTTTGATCAGAAATTTAGGTAGTTTACTTGGCACCCGATGCTTGAAAAAGGTCGGCCCAATAGTCTGGATCGAAAAATTCGGCTGTAAACATTGGAGCAAAATTGGTGTATTGGAAATTAGGGGGATAATTTTTTTCCATGTAATTAACAACATCTGGCTCTTTTGAACCTTGCCAATACCACCAGAACCACTCAGATCTAAAAGCCGGGACAGAAAAAACTCCCCAGTGAATAAATATTCCTACTTTGGATTCATCATACCATGACGGCAACTCTCTCTTATCCAATGATTCCCATGTTGGTAAATACTGGCTGAAGCTGATTTTCAGAGTTAAGAATAATAAAAAGAGCGCAATTCTCATTTCAATAAAATTTTATCAGCTAAATTTTTTTTATTTAAATGAAAAAGTCACATGACTTAATTAAAATTAAAATGGTACAAATATAAAATATTATATCTGTATAATTTTTTAATCGTCACAAATATTATAAATAAAATATTTTATTTATCACACATCAACAATTGAATATTAAGCAAATAATTAAATCTATTTATTATTTAAATTTTTTGATGATATTTTTTATTTAGCTTGATCTAACTTGACCAAAATACAAAATTGAAAAAAAAATTTATGTCAATTATTTTTATCTGTGTCGATAAAAAATAAAAAATACAGACAGACAAGTTTTGATGTTACCAGATCTTACCAGGTAGAGTTTAAGAGAACTTTTAGAATTAAAGGTTAGAATTTTTTAATTGATCAAAGTTTGCTTGTCTATCAAAACATTCCAGACATTTGACAGGCTATTTGGTAGTTCGTTGGTCATGGGTTTTTTGACCTATAAAATAGGCGCGTATACAGTTGGAAGCAATTCATTTAATATCAGTTTATTGATAGAAAAAATTATTTCAATATTTTATTAATTATCGAAAATTATTTTAAAAAAACCCATCAAAAAACCAATTTTTTTTTCTGATTAAAAACATCCAACTATTGAAAAAAATAATTTAATTAGTAATCATCATGATCGCTGATTGTTTCACTAGATTTGTTTTGGTTATCGTATGAGACATACTTAATTGAGTGTGATCTTTCATTCATAATTAAAGACTAAAAAATAATAGTTTTAAAATTTTTTTAATTAAACAATATAAAACAATACCATATTTTCTTCTCTAGCTGGTGGATCTTTTAAAAATAGCATTAAAGGCGCGTAAGCTAATCCGACAATAGCTACCATGAACAGCATTGCTCTAAATCCAAATGCAGACACAATTAGGCCGCTGAAGGCCGGACCTTTAATTAAATAAGATACCAAATTAAAATATTGATTTCAATTTTTAATATTTTTTATAAAAATCAGAATAATTCTATCTAATACTAACACCAGAAGCACCAAACGAGTAACTTGACTTGTTTTACAAATTTTAAATCCTCATATCTTCCGAACAGATAGAACAAATAAATAAATAAATAGATAGAATCTTTTTTGAATTGTGTTGATTTTATATTTTTTTCTATCAAAATTTATGACTTGGTAAAATCATATTTATTTTTTTTTATATTTTTTGGATTAAAATAGAATGAAAAAATGCTTGGTGCTTTAAGAAATATGTTTCCATCAAATTAAATCCGAAAAGACTTTTAATTATTTGGAAAATTTTCAATAAAGAAACCAACTTTTAATTATCTAAATTCTTCCAAAATCAAATTTATAGTACCTATAGCGAATCCAAGACAAAATGCCACATCAGCAATGGCATAAACACTACCATACACAGATGAATGTCTAATATCTACCAAATATCCCATTTGAGGCATCATGGTGGCATCAACCATTCCAATGGCCAAACCCAACGCTCCATTTGGTATTATTAATCCATAAATACTGGTTGCCAAAGGTACAAGAATGAGAGCAATGCTAATAACTATAAGACCAATCATGGCGCACAACCACCGTCCAAATCTGTTCGCGATGCGCCCAAATAAATTTGTTCCAATTAAGTAAGAAATACTAGCAGGCAAAAATGCAGCTCCAAGTTGCCAATTCTCTGAATGCATTGTGTTTATCATCCAGATTGGCAAGGATGGTTCCATCATGGCTATGCCCATATTTCCGAAAGATATAGCTCCAGCTGCAATTAAAATGTACGGATCTGAAATCAATTGACGCAATGGTGCACCTTCTATTTGCTCTTTTTTCACACTGGGTTGGAGTATTAGTAATTGTAGAACTTAACAAAATTTTTAAAGAAATGAAGTAAAATTTTTTTTTGATTTTTTACTTCCATCAATTATTCCAAGACTTGCTAAGATTAAAAAGGGTGCCTCTTTTCCAAAAAATTCATAAACAACTCCACCAAATGGTGGACCAACTTAAATCATTTAACTTTTTTTAGTTTCTAAATCTAAATCATAAATAAATTTCTACCCAAAACACCCATCGCTAAGCCTCCCAAAGCTATTCCCATAGCTGTGCCCCTTTCATCATCATCCGGATAGCAGTCGGCAAGCATTCCAAGACCTAATTAATCATATTATTAATTAGAGATCATTTTATTTTTATTGATTCACCAGCCACGCTTGAGCAAGCAGATCCTATTCCTTGTACTGCTCTGGCAAAAAATAATAATGCGTAACTTTGACTAAAAGCAAAAGCTAAAAATGAAAGCTTTAAATAAAAATTAAGTCTGAAATCAAAATTATTCAATTTACTTATGGTAGATAAGAACATTATTATAAATCCGGCAAACATTGGAATACTATAACCGATTCTAAATTGAGATAAAAATTAATTAAATTTTTTACATAATTTGTCTTACTTGTTTGTCAAAGGCCCAATGAATGGATTGACGATCAATTGAACAATTGGCTTGGAAGCAAACATTAGTCCAACTTTGGTATTAAGCTTGTTCATTTGAACTTTTTTCCAACTTTCAGCAACTATATTCGCTTTTTCTTGTTCCTTTAACTTTTGAATGTTTCTCTCTCTTTCAATTTGCTTTTCAAACTCATCTAAAATCAGATTATAAAAAAAATTTATTTAAATTTTATAAATAATACTCAAATTAGGAAGGGTAGTAAACCGGTTGTTATACTCTTCTTCGCTTATATAGCTGATATTTCTCATTCGAAGAAGGGTCTGAATTTCGGCGGTTTCGTTTGGATGATCCAGTGCAAACAGATATTCCGGAACAATAGGAACTTCAAAAATAATATTAGTAAACAATAATATTAAGTAGCTTTTTTTAGCCTACCAACTGTGGTTAGCAGCATATTGTCGAAAAAAAGCGCAATAAAAACCACTAGCAGTACCAATTTTCTTGAATTTCTGCAACGATATATCAAACCAGACAAACTACAAGACATTTTTTTTTTATCTTCTGATATTTTTTCATTCAAATTTGGTAAACTATTTCCATTAACTGAATATAATTTGTTGCACTTATTGACACCTTCTTGCATCTAAAGCAATCTAAAACGCTCTATTAAAATTTTGACTAAATCGTTTTTATTATTAATATCAAATAAATCACTCGATATTTTGGATATTTTCAAAAATTATCATTAAAATTAGTTCTTAATTGTTAAATACAAAAAAGGCATTGTTTTTGTGAGAAGGATATTTTAAATAAAGATATTTGAATTAAACACTTTTCTTTTTATAAGTAATGTTAAAATTCTTAACTTTTAAAATTGTATAAAAATTTTAATACGTATGAAATTAGAGATATGTTTAAAATTTATATATTATATATAAACAATTGTCAGAAAAAAGACTTCAAAAAAAGTTTTTTTATTATTTTTTAAGCAATTTTTTTCCTATCTTTTCAATTTACTTTTTAAATTCAAAATTTTTAAATTATTCGATTTTATCCCCAAATAAGTGAATTTTATTTTTAACTTCTTAATTTAAATAGTTTCGAAATCTTATCTTAAATTACAAAATTTTACAAATTTCTAAAAATTATTCTTTAGATTCTCTTATTCTAAAATTAGATTAACTTATAAAAATATGTTTGTGTTCCATTAACATTTTGGTTATGGTCGATAAACGAAAGATAAAATTCCTGACCAAATATCAAGCCGGAAATATAATTAATAAAATAAAATTGATCCAAAATTTTTTTCCTTCGAATCTTTACAATTTAAGTTATTATTTTTTTTCATATTTGTCTAAAATGCGACTTCTTTAACAATTTTAGCTTTTAATTGGCTTCAAAAGCATTTTAGAAAAGTCTTGGAAATCGAATCAGGAAAATGACAAGATGAGAAGGAAAATAAATAAGAGACATCAAAACCAAAGTCTTTAGAAATTAAGCTCAGAGTCTTAAAATTCCAATTAGCATATCACTGAAACGGATAGTTACATAGCTTTGGCTTAGGCAAAATATTCTAAGGTTTCCTTAAAATAAGCCTTATCACTAAAACTATCAAGATTTTGATTTTTTTTCTTATTATTTTAACAAAACTAATTATGATAATTAAAACATCATCGATGATACCAGCACACAAAGTTAGACAAGATCTTAAGTTACAATTAAACATATTTCACTGCCTTCATATTTTTTGCTGATGCCATTTAATCATATTCAACCATATTTATAACATCATTTTTCAAAGATTTATAATTTGTTTTCGAAGCCTGATAGAACAATATGAATCGCAAAAGGACAAAATATTGGAAGAAATTTATCAATAAACAATTTTCGCTTGAGACAACCCATTAGTAAGGATTTCATTCTATATTTACAATTGTAAATGTCATCTGCACGCTCATTACTACTTGGAATAGAATTATATAAAATTTATGACTTTAATATTTAATTGTATAATGAAATCTTCAATTTCCGGCTTTGGGACTCAAATAAATGTTTGCTAAAATTATGCTTTTAATTAATAGAAGAAGGCATCATGCATTTAATCTTTTTTTTTTTTACGACTCTTGATATTGACATGGAAAGAAATAAAGTTATTTAAATAAATAAATTGCGGATTACGCATGACGAAAAGAGTACTTTATATTCCAATTTTATTTTGATTATAAAACTATTTATTTTGATGCCGAAAAAAAATTTTAGCTTATTTTTGACAATTTAATGCAAAACTTTTTTTGCCCTCTTGGAAATTTATCACGGTAATTTAAAGAAAATTGTTCAAATTTGATAATGATATTTGAAAAATCCTTGAAATATGTATGCACGTTTTTTTAACAATTAAAATAATAAAACTTTTTTTTAAAATTAATTTCATTTCAATTCATGATTTACCATTTAATTTTTTTATTAATCTATAAAATAGCAATAAAATTTTCAATACTTGTTAAATCAATTTCAAGCATATTTTTATCTTGAACAAAATTAGATTAAGTTAAATAAGCCAATATTAATAATTAATTAATAATTAATCTTAAAATGAATATTTAAAATTAAATAAAATTATTTGTGATAAAAATTTTGACAGATGATGTTAAAATTAAGCCAATATTTACACACTTGAGCTGCCGATCCTTTTACTATTGAGTCCCAGACTGGCACTGCAGAGAATCTACCATTCTTAGCTTCTTACGTTTTTCAACTTCATCAACCACTTTATTGTTTCTTCATTGGATTACCGTGGTTCTTTCAACTGAAAATATGGTAAGGTATGTGAACATTGACTTTATTTATAACACGGTGTTCTAAACATTAACTCATAATTTTTGTATATTTGTATTTTGGTCTATTAAAGAGCTTAAATAACAGAATTAATTATTTATTTGGAATAAATAGGTTTATTTTTGTGTTAATTTTATTGTAAAATTTTAAATTTCAAGTCAATTTATTTAAACAGCAAAGGTTTTGGTCAAATAAACAAAAATATCTATTTATATTTCAAAACTTTTAAGAATTTTCAACTATTACCACTTTTTATATATAATGATAATATTGATAGTTTGTAAGCTTGAAGATCACTAATACCAAAATAGAAGAGTTTGTTTTGAGATTTTTGTTAATACCTTGGTTTGTTTTTGACTTGACCATTATTAATTGTTAATTATGAAATGGTCAATAATCATCAGCTTACAAAAAAATCATAATCAACCAAATTGTAAAAAAAAAATTAACTTTTAATATTTATTTTATCAATTTAATAATAAAAATATAGTTTTTAATTGATTTAAACACTTGTTATGTAAAAAAATACTAAAAATAAATCTATATTCGAATCATAACTATAAAATGAAAATTTTTTTTCAATAGTTATAATTATTTCACAGATCAAAAGATCGAATTTTAGAGTTCTAATCAAACTATTTTAAGTTCTCATATATAAATTAGAATTCACACTAAGATTATTCAAAAATTTCGTGAATTTTTTGTTTAATCTTCTTGTTTAATAATTTCAAATTAAAAATTTTTTTAAAGAAGACTGGAAACTTGATCCTTTAAAACCTTTATTTAAAAATAAAGATGAAAGGTCATATATAAATAATTATTCAAGAATATTATAAATTAAATTTAAATTTAAAAATAAAAAGTGAATTACAAATGAAAACAATTTATCTTTAATTTAGGTAATTTTTTAAGGAAGAGGAAAATTAATAATTTTATACAAAGTTCCGTACTGGGCGCTGGTCAAAAAGTTGTCACTTTATGGATTCAATCTAAAACTAGTCAGTTGGATCAACAACTTTTTATGTGGCCGAAGACAGAGAGTTATTTTGGGTGATTATGTGTCTGACTGGTTAGCTCTCTTAGCGAAGAGCCTCAGGGTTCAGTGTTTAGTCTTTTGTTATTCATTATAATTATTAATGATATGCCTTCAATCGTTAAATGTCTTCGCAAACGAAAGTTAATTTCTATGATCAAGAACCCATTAGATTTGAACAACTTTCAAAAGGACATTGACTCACTTACGTATATAGTAGTGCGCTAGGAATGACTG
Organism: Brachionus rotundiformis; assembly: GCA_016802295.1. NCBI lineage: Eukaryota > Metazoa > Rotifera > Eurotatoria > Ploima > Brachionidae > Brachionus > Brachionus rotundiformis. The sequence continues at coordinate 1,397,007 of JAESIW010000180.1, forward strand.
ATAAAGAACGTGATCTTGGAATCGTGCTATGCTCGAATCTAAAATGGAATCACCAAACAACACTAGCTGCTAATAGAGCTTCAATGGTATCGGGATAGTTGAGTAGAGCTTTTAATTGTTGGTCAGTAAGCACTCTTAGGGAACTCAATGTTGCGTTTGTTAGACCTCACCTTGAATATGTGATCTCAGTCTGGTGCCCTTATACAAAGAAAGACATCAACATTTTGAAAAAAACTTCAGGCGAGGGCAATGAAGCTTGTCAAGTCCTACTCTCACCTTATATATGAAGAAAGGCAAAAAAAAAACTATGACTAAAAACCAACCTAAAAGTGAGGAGAGAGAGGTGATCTTATCGAATACTTCAAGATTAGTAAAGGTTATAGCAAAGTTGACTGGCTTACTCCGAGCAAACTAATGAGTTCATTATTGTCGGACGGCCTAGCTGGTAACATTCGTAGTCATAAGCATAGACAAGTAAAGCATCACACAAAGATAAGTCACAGAGAGCATTTTATTTTGAATCGAGGAGTTGAAAATTGGAATAGATTACCATCTGAAGCATTGACAGCAAATTCAAAAAAGAGACTGGATGATTTTTAAGTCTGATCTACTACAATTAAACAAATCTTATTTTTTTTAGTCATTTATTTTATGTTTTGTAACTAGTTTTAGCTACCATAGTGATACCCTTAGTCTTGCTCTAAAGGTTACGACTTTTGCGGCTCATATTATTATTATATTTTGCTTTATTTATTTTTTGAAAATTTTTTAAATTAAACCAACATCAATAAAAAATGAAAATATGAAAGCAAAAATTGTTAATGGTGATTTTTAAATTTTGCTGGTAAAATATTTTTGGATAATTTAAAAAAAAATTTCTTTTATAATGAAAAAAAAGCAAATGTATTAGCCTAAGAATTTTATTTTTAACAATATAATAGGTCTACAATTATCAAATAAGAATCAAAAGTGTAAAAATTAAATTTTATTTTCTAAAGCTTTGAAATTCAAATTAAAATTTGGTCCAGATGAAAGAACTCTTTGCTGAATAGTTTTCTTGAAAATATTCGACTTAATTCTGTTGCGTATTTTGGTCTCTTCTAGCTTTTGTTTAAGCTTTTTTTGCTGAACTTCTGGTAACTTTTGATACTTTTTCTTTGTTTGCTCGACAATCTCCTCCGATGACATAACATGTCGATTCTTTGTAAACATCGCTTTGTCAATAGTGAAGTAATTAACTCTTTTTTCCTTGTCATCGTGGTCATCACTTTGTCGCTGTCTATTATTCTTACATTTAGCTAATTTGGCATTCAATTGTTCCAATGTATCAATCTTAAGTTCTTTAGCCACTTGTCGTCTTGCCGCCTTAATCTTTATTTCCTTAACTCTGTTTCTGGATTTCTTCAAAAAATCGTATTTGTAAATCTGAAATGCTTCCTGCAAACCAAATTTTTTGTCCAAATTCTCTTCATTTTTGTCACTTTCAAGCTTTACTTCGAAAATTTCAGGCTTTTTTTCCATGACAACCGGTTTTTTGACCGGCACGGAATGCTTAACAGGCTGAATAGGACAAAACCATGACGAAATTTTGGCCCTATCATGAGATGTTTTTCCAGTATTTCTTTCTGAGCTAGATTCAGAAGACTCAATTCCGGACTCTTGATGCGCTTGATTATGCTCATCATTTTCGGCATCTTCCTCGATCGATGACTCATTTTCTGATATCTGATTTTCTATCTGTGACTGTGAAAACTCATTCAAACTTTTATCTACTTTGGTTTCTACATTAACAATTTCATCATTGTCTTGTTCATTTTCGCTAGCCAAGTTTTTCTTCTCCATATAAGTCTGGTACATAGTGGTGTACATCGGATCATTTGGGTCCATTTTGAGAATTTTCTGCAGTGTTTCTATTTGTAGCCTTTCCAATTTAACCAAGCTTTCCAATTCTCTAATCTTTTTCTCGTGGTTTTTCTTTTGCTGTTCAATTATTTTTTTCGAAATTAAATTTTTATCCAATTTTTTTTCTGGTCTGGAATTATCAACATTTTCCTCATTATAACTTTGCTCGGGTTCAATACTTTCAATTACGACTTGGGCTGGGTTTTTGACAAACTTCTCTAGCTTCTTTTTCAGGTGTTTTTCTGATGAACTTTTTTTACCTTCACTTTTAGAAGATCGTTTATCTTCTGTGTAATCAGATCGAAATCTTTAAATTAAATAAAATTAATTAAAATTTTTTATTTGATTTAATGATTAATATGCTCTTTACAGATCAATTCAGATTAATTGATTATAAAATTATCAGTGTAAATAATCAATTTTATAATGAGTCAATAAATTTTAATTTATAACAAGATAAAAGTTAAACTCTTTATTGTATTTAGCAAAGAAATTTTTATAAAATGAAATTTTTGATTTGAATGAATATATTTAAAATATTAAGTCCATAAATTGGTTCAAAAATTTAACTACGGTGATAACAATCTTTGAAGGAAGGTCTTTGAATGCCAGGCAGCTACAATATAAGAATTACTCTTGAAAATTCATTTAAAATAAATCAAAAAATTTATTACTAATTATTTACAATAAATTTTTAATTTATTATTATTTTTATTTAAGCAAAATGGATTATGACTTTATTTTTTGGTTTAATTTGGTTCAAACTGATATCAATTACCAGATTAATCGTAAATTAAAAGATTTTTGAAGATAAAAAAACTTATTCTCCTTAAAAGCTAAATTTTTTAAAAAAATATAATATATATGTCATCGTAAATTTTGATAATTATTAATCTAAAGGTATTTAGCAATCTCAAACTTTAATCAATTTGGCTGCAAATAGTGCCAATCGATCTCTTTCAGAATTTAGTTGTTAATTTTAATTTAGAATTTAATTTGGTTTGTGAATCGCTAAAAAATAAGGTACTCTGAAAGTAATAGGTTCTCAAATTTTGTAAGCAAATATTGAAAGGCTATTAGATTAAAAGAAGTCAGTCCTCCATTAATAGCTAAATCAGTACCAATCGGACAAAAAAGAAAGAGGGGCAGACCTACCTTAGCAAAAAAAGCATTTATTAGAGAATAATTTTTTTTTATTTTTTATAATACTCGACAATAATTTTTATGTACCCAGTTTTTATTTCTTTTTCAATAAATTTCACAAAAAATAAATACCCAAAAAATATTTTTTTTAACACCCAAATAAGTATTATAAATACCCATTTAATAATAATCCATATTGAAAATGTTTATTTTCATAAGTACCTAGTATCTTTGAAATTTATCAATCATTTTATCTTTTTTTATTGGCGTAATTATTAAAATTTCCGTGTTTTCTAATTTTCCATTTTTATATGAATAGATATTTTTTTGACCAAATTTCTAAATACCTTTATGCCAAGTAAAGCAAAATTTAAAAATTTAAACATTAATCATTTAGATTTTTAATCAGTTATCTATTATCTTAAATTTAAAAAAAAAATTTGAAATATTCCAAAATAAATTTTTAATGAACTTTTCCCTTTTATGTTGAATAACCTCGAAAAAAAGGTTAGATATTAATATTTACCTTTGGTAAACATCATTTAAATCACTGGGAACACATGACAAATCTCCTTCTAATTCAAATTCATGTCTCAATTTTTTTACCAGCTCATGTACTGGAACGTCTCTTAGAGGCAGATAAGGCACTGAGTTGGACATGTTGCTTGGAGCAATAGTCGAAGTGGACTCGTTTAAATTTTTCTGCGAGCGATATTTCTTGTCTGCTGGAATTTCCCAACAACCTGGTTCAGGATTCAATTCCAAGTCAACAATTTGGGACTTAAGATCTTCTTTAAAATTTTTTTTTATCAATTTTTTTAATTTTTTGTCCATTTTTTTTAATTGATTGTCATCTAAGGACTCATCTTTGATCGAATCAGGCACAATTATTCTGACATCTTTTTTCTTTCGGGTATAAATGCCCTCCTTGCCTGCTTCAATGCCGGGTCTAGAGCCATAAACCTCGGACGGAAATACAGGACCCTTTGCATAGTCTGAATATAAATGTTCGGATTCAATTGTTTCATTAAGAACTGAGTTTTCTTTAAAATCATCAGTGTTTTTTTTTATCTTAAACGAATACAAATTCATGAAATCACTTTCGAATTTTTTCTCTGGTCTTGACCAAGCGCTGTCCTCGCCAAAATTTTTGCTCTCATTTACTTGAACATTTTTGTACATGAGGTATTTTTTGGTCAAAGGAGATATACACTCTTTTCTATTCTCATTACTTTTATAATAGACAAGATCTGGATCATTTTCAAAAGCAGACTTGGTTGTATCTCGCTTGACAGGTGTTGATTCTAGCTTCTGATCATATCTAAAGCTATTAGCTGAATTTAGCCCAAAGCGAAAATCTGAATACCGCTGTGCATCCCAGTGGTAATCTGAGTTGAAATTTTTGTTTGGCTCTTTCAAATAATTCCGGCACGAGTCAAAAGAATCGTATACAACATCAACAGGCTTCCGGTATCTTGGTGAATTTTTGCACAGCGAATAAAAATCTTCTTTAAATTTGTACTTTTCATAAGCGTTTAGCTCTCCATTCACACTTGGCTCAACGAACGCCTTGGACTGGCTGATGTCTTTTTGGACATCAAAGGCAAAATCCAAGGACTCGCACTTTTGAACCGAAGGAAATTCAGCAAAGTCCAGCTCATGTTTTAACTCTGGTTTTTCTTTTATCTGCTCATCTGGCTCGTCTACAGACTGTATCAGTTCTGATTTATCTTTTTCCATATTCAGAGATGGAAGATCCTGATAGCTGGTATTGGTAGATGAAGTGCGAGAGTCTGCTTCTAAAAATTTGTTCACCTCTTCTCCTTTTAATTCTTGGTTATCTTCATTATGTTCTATTATTTCTGAGTTTTGCAGCATATTTTTATCAATGTCCTAAATTATTAAAAATTTTATTATATTTAACTATGGACGGATGACCAGTTCACTCACATCAGCATGGTTCTTAAACTCACTGACAACATCGGAAACTGTGTTGTTAATTTCCATCATAGCTTTAAAAAAATAATAAAAAATTTAATTTTTTTTATATCAATCTTTAAAATCGTCTACTTTTAGAATTTTAATACAAATGTATAAAAAATATTTAGAACGATCGGATAATTTTGTTGCTAGGGTCACTAGAGAAATTTTTTTTTTCTAATTTTTTTTATCCATCTTAACTTAAGACAAATATTTTCAGATTTAAATAATAATTGAACTTAAAATTAAAAAAAATTGACTGTGAGTAAAAATAAAACTTTTAATCCTATTTTTTTTTAAATAGCTAATTTTCTTTTTAGATTAATTACTAAAAATGATTTTTTTGATAATTTTATCTGATCGAATATCCTTGATACTAATGATGGGCTTATTAACATTTTAAATGCGTTGTCATTGGAAACTGGAGAATTTATGGATTTTTTTTGTAAAAGAAAAGTCTTGTTTAATTTAAATTTGAATTTATTAATTAGAAAAATAAAGAAAAAAATGTATAGCAATGCCTATTCAATACCTCTTAAAGGTAGCATATCGGCCAAATCAGACAATTTGTCCATCTCAACCAAAGAATCAACACATTCCTATGTAGTTGTTGGAAGTTACTCATTTCATTTGGTATCTTTAAGGTTTATTTATATGAGTTTTTATTTACATTTTATTTTAAGACAATTATGAAAGGAGATAAAACTGTTAAAGAAATAAGCATAAAGCCATCATCAGAAGATAAAAAATTACCATTGCAGCTTCTCGATGCTAAGTTTGTCTCTTTCAAAGACAGAGTTATTCTAGTTATTTTATCTAATAAAAACATATATGTAATTATACATTAGTTTATTATAAATTCTTTTTCTAAAATGTGTTCAAATAATGAAAGTTTTATGATGATGATGGCTCAAATATGTTGTATTGTTATCAGTTAACTGAAGACGTGGTCAATCCATGTTCTATTGTTGGCCTAAGTCCGAATCTTATAGCTGTTGGTACTTCCATCGGCTCTGTTTTAATTTTCGAAGTTGTTTCCAAAGGAGATAAGATCACTTTGCTGAACGAAATAAAAGAAAAAGCAATAAAAGGCAGCATAACCTCACTTGCTACGGATAAAAAAGGACATATTCTATGCATTGGTGACTCGACTGGAAATTGTTTAGTTTACGATTGCCAGGACATTCATAATTTTAAAAAAATAAACTTTTTTAATGAAAATCAAAAGTAATTTTTTTAATTTATTTTCTGGATAAATTAGGTTCAAAAGCTTACAAAAAATATTCTACAAATTAGATAGTTCATTGATTAAATTTTAAATATTAAACTTAAATGAATTAAAGACCAGTGACTTGCTTGTGCATGTGGAAAGACTTTCTCGTAGTTTCATTTAGTCATGGAGTTATTTCAATTTTCGACTTAGATCAAGGTATCAATAAATTTTTAATTTTAAAAATAAATTCTGATACTAATTTAAATTTAAGATTGTCATTTACTTGATATATATGCTCATGCCAGATACATAAATTCATTAGATGTTTGCAAAGATCTTCTAGTTTCTAGTGGAGAAGATTGTTTTTTCCGAGTATGGCAGCTAAATGAAATAAACAAAATGATCAAAGTTTATTTAAAATATGATTTTATTAAGCGAATTTTAACTTAATTTTACAGGTAAATCATTTGTATTCTGGCTTGATTGTCGACACACTCATATCATCGGCCAAATTTAACAATGACACAAATCAAATCTGCATTTCTTCGTATGATAGTATGGAAATATTTGTTTACCAAGCTAAATGAAATAAGCAAATCAAGTCTTTGTTCATGATCTTTTATTTATTCAGGAAAATTAGATAATTAGATATTTAATAAACGTTTTTAATTTAAATTCTAGATATGATTGTTAGAAAATTTTCATTCTACAGTAATATATTTTTTTTGCTATTTTCAAACTTTTTACTTTTTGACTTTAATTATTAAGAAAATTTAAAAAATCAATTTTTTTGCTAAATACGCTTAATAGTTAAGCTGACGGACCATCATCTGCTCCCGAGATGTGCAGTACTTGTCTTCTTTTAGCCATTATTTGTAAAAATTTTAAGATATCAATTAGTATTAATATTAAATAAAACAAGAACCCGTATCAAAAACAATAAAAAAAGGAATTTATACATATTTAAATTATATTGTAACCAGCGACAATATAATCAATTTAAAAAACGCTTGCAAATAAGAGCCCCCAGAATCGTGTCTTTATTGAAGAATTTAAGTCCTTAGATGATAGAAAATTTTCTTCAAATTAAATATTTTATAAAGATATAAATACGTTTTACAAGAAAGCAACATAAATAGAACTTAGTCACTTTTGATTAGCTTTAAAAGGTAATTAATTAAAGATTACTAAAAAATAATAATACAGTCTAAATTAGTCAATTATCCACCCAGTAATACATTTCCCCGGACCGCTTAGCAATGCCCCCATTCCTCTGACATTTTAGTTTAATTACCTGTTGCCTCTTAATTACCATCTTATCCTCAGGTGCTTAACAGGCTCAGGTACTTATTTTATTGTCACTTCTCTTATCAAATTACTAATGGTCCAATTTCTTGAATTGTCTCTGCTCAAGATTAGAAAAGGAAATAAGAAATAGTACAAAAAATAATAATTGTAACTGGGAAGCTCATTTAAAACATTTTTCACCAACTTTTATGTAAAGGTAAATTTTTTAACTTCACAAACGACATGGTTGTTCCATCTTTATCTACTCGATAAGTCAGCGAGCTCAGTTTATATCCAATTTTATACGGACCATGCCAACTTCTGGATGAAACTTTTATTTGGTAAACGGGCCAAAAAATCATTCTTATCAAAACTCTGATTTCTGAAATGAACAAGTTTTTTTTACGATCATTTTTGTTTTTTTAGTAATTAATTTTTTCGGCTCAAACCATGCTTGATTCGCTTCATATGTTGCTCAGACAGGTCTCTCGGTCCATCTCGATCGTTTTATCTTTCAGATCGTTCTATGGACGTCCCATTATATCTATTCCAACTACTTCGAAGTGTGCACTTGCGTTTAAGTAGCTATACAATTTATTGAGCTACTTGAGAAATCTAAATATGATTTTCTTTGTTTAAGTGTTTGGCTCCAACCTTGCTTGTGACTATATCTTGACTTTAATCCTAAATACAAGATATAGATTAAGGTTCCTGTGAATTTAATCTAAAATTACAGGAACAATTTCAACTTTTTTAAAAAATACGGCTCGTAGGAAGCTGGCCTCTGACTTTAATTTTAAGACTATTTCAATCATAGAAAAAAAATGAAGATATTATTTTATAAATATTTGAATAATGATGCTCACAAAAGCCATGTTCACAACAAATTTTTAATTTTTATTAAAAAAGTTATTTAAAAAATTTTTTATTCGAATTAAAATGATTTTAATTAAGCCATAATGAATGAATTGAAGAAAAAAATTTATTTTGTCGAATCTGATGTTATTAACATTATTCTCGATGATGAATCTATTGAATCAAAGCAAAAAAATGATAAAGGAAAAATTATAAAACAGGACTTGAGTATTGAATTCGAAGAGAAAATTGATATAAATTATAAGAAATTAAAGAACTTAAAAGATCAAACAACAGATTCATCTAATAGCCAACTAAATGAGCCTCTCAACAAATCGATGAAATTAAATGATTTTGTTTCTCAATATCAAAGACTAATTAAACGTCTCTATTATAATAGGATAGATGAAGATCAAAATTTTGAGATTGATGTTTTTATTTGTTTTTTTTAGAAGGAATTCTAGATATTGTTTGCTGAAAATGTAGAATAATAACAGAATTTATCTTCGAATTTGTCTTTCGATATGCCGACAATTGATTTTTCAGAAAGTCAATTTAAGATAAATGATAAAAGCTTCGATAAAAAGTATGATTATAACATGACAGATTATCATTAAAGCTGTTTCCAATCTCTAATTAAGAAATTGATCTAAATCAATATCAAAAAATCTATTTAGATCAAGGAAAGAAATGATTGATGATATCTTTAAATGCGTTAACTTAGTTTAACATTTTATTCATAATAAAAATCTTAGTTTTGAAATCAGAATTTTTACTCTTTCTTCCCAAAAAAAATTTATTTTAAATATTCAGCCAAAACTAAAAATTGGATATTAAAATAATTAAATCCTAAATCCTAGGAAACCTTTCAACGTATCAAGTAACAAAAATATCTGGACTTTTCAAGTGGAAAACTACAACATGAGCCTTTTTTTCCTAACCTAATACATTAAGTAATAAATCTCAATTGGACTGGTGTTTTTACAATAAAAGAAACAATTTAATACATATTAAATGTCGTCGATACACAACTTAGTTAAGTGATCATTCGAATTTGTTCGGCGAATTTGAATTTTAAATTTTAATTAATTTTTTTGTTTCGCTTTTAAATTTTCAAAATATAGCATTATAATTTTCTGTTTAAATTAAAATTCAAAGAAAAAAAAAAATTATAAATTTAATTTAATTTTAATTTAAATATTTTTTTCATTAAAATTAAAAAATAGTATATCAAATTAAATCAAAAGCAATATAAGATTTAAAAAGAAAGTACGAATTTTTTGTCTTCTTTGTTTCGGCTTTTGATTCATTTTTTATGGTAATTTTCGCATTTTGCATATTTAAATTAATATGTAAAGTTTTAATTAAAAAAAAAAAATTAATATTGCCTAGATTTTACCATTGCAAGATTAATCAACGGTCAAAAAAGTATTCGTGTTTAGCCTTACTGGCAATTTTTTTTCTCCCTTTTAAATACATTATCTAATGTAATTTTTTATGCTGACTTCCCATTTATGCATTAATTGATGTAGGTCATTTAGTTTTCGCGTAATTCCACTTTTTTCGGTCAAAATCGACAATACTTTCGCAAGGGAGTGGCCAATCGTCTCCAAATTTTGCAGCCTGTGTTCTCACCACTCAAAGCTCTCTAGCTAATTCCTTTCGTCAATTTTGAACTCTCAACGGACGGACGGACAGACTGGAGAAACTTGATACCTAGATTTTATTTTTTTAATTCATTTTTATTTTTTTTGGTAAAATTTAGGCTACCCTAACCCCTAAACCCACTTGTTTTTTTTGGATTGTTAAACATGAGCATTCAATTTCATAATTTGAAATTTTTATTTTAATTCAAATAGAACTACTTGTTCGGTACTAATAAGAAACATACAAGCAATATATTTAGTGATTATTTAAAATTTATTTTAAAAGATTTTCGATCTAGACTTTTATATTTTATCTTCATTATAAAATCTGCTGTATAGATGACAATTACTGCAATCTTTTTAATAAACTAAGTTTTAGAAAAAAAATTTTTAGGTCTTGTTAAATTGTTGTATGCCTTTGTATTTTCATGCAATAGGATCGTGATTTAAGCATAAAAGCTGCTTAATTATTATTGTTTTCCGTATCGATCTTTTGAGCGTATATTTTTTCTATTTTAATATTTAATTGTGTTAATTCGTATAAAATTTTATTTGTCTTTTCATCTCTTTCTTTTTCCATTTTTTCATTTTTTTTCAGTAACTCTTCTCTTTTAAAATCCTGGTAATTCAAAAAAAATATATAAATTGATATTTTTTTTAAAAAAGGTTCAATCGTATCGGCGAAAAAAATATCAACTTTTGTCAAAAAATATTCAATTATATTAAATAACGCATATATTGGTTTTCCTGATTTTTTAATTTCTTCTATCTTTAATATATAATCAATTTTATTCATTGAATCATCCTTTTCGGCAGTTTTGAACAATTCATTTACTTCATCAATAGAAATACCAGTAAAAATATTAAGCAATAGAATAGACATAAAATAAATGAAAGATCCATAAATGATAAAATTTATGAAGGAATATGAATTAATTTGATTCAATCCCATATTATCTGTCTCTAAAGACCCAATCATCATGATTATAGTTTTAAATAACCCCAACTCAAAGGAAGAATTGAAGGAGTTTAAAAAGTCATTTCGATCAGGACTAAAATTTTTTTCTAAATTCTGAAATGAAAGGCAGAAAGCTATTAAAAATAATATGACAATAACTATAAAGCTGTTTGCTTTTCTCAAAATTTTTCCGATAACTCTTATATATATACCAAAATGGTAAAACATGCTCATTTTTATGATAAGTACAATATATGAGAGCAGAATTGATATCGAAACCAGAACTATATTTGTTTGGTTGAAACCAACAAAAATTGTTGCAATTCCCAGAGAATAAGTTAAACATTCGATTAAATTTTTTTTTGAAAAAAAGTATAATTTATGAAAATTTTTCTTTGACGTTCCTTGCTTTGAAATTTGACGAATAGAAAGTACTAGCTGAAAAATTTCAAATATAGAAAATAAAATAAAAAAAATTAATGAAATAATCTTTGAAAAACTATTCCAAGTATAAGATAGTTGTTTATATTCTGTAATGTAAAAAGAATAAGAAAACAAAAATAAAATGTAAATTAACAATATTCCATTGTATATAAATCCTGCTAATCTCCTCCAGCTTTTTCCGAGAATTTTCTTGAAATATGAATCACTCAAAATATCATCATTAGGATATTTTTTTAAATTTTCGAAAAAAATTTCAGTATGCGATTTCAAATTCAATGTTTCACATAATTGACATTCGTTCCTTCGAAAAAATCAAAAATTAGAAATTATTTAAAAAAAAAAAATAAAAGTTAATAGGATCTGATGTTCTAGCTTATTGTTTTAATTCTTTTATAATTCAAATATTAAATTTCATGATTTCATGAATCGAAAATTATATACAAAAGGTATTCATAAAATTTTAACTTATTATGTTTTACTTTTATTCCTAATTTTCTCGATATTTATCACCCAAATTTTAACTATGCAAATATTGGAATCAAGGTTTGGATGATTCATTCCACGTCTTTACTGTAACATTACTCAGAATGAATTTTTTTCTAAGAGAAGCGTTTACCTTATCAATTAAACGATTTTTTGTCCTTAAGTTTAAAAAATTACACTTATCTATTAAAAATAAAATTTGGTTGAATTAGATTTCGGCGATGATTAAGTTTTGTTCACAAACGAAGCTTTATTTTCGTAAACAAGATAAAATTTTTTTATTTAATTGACTTTACATTTAAAACTTTAAATTTGTTATTTAAAATATTTTAAAATTACTGTTATAAGATAAAAAACAAAAGTTTAAAAGAAAAATTACCTATGGACTTTTTTTGTTTCATCAAAAATGAATATGTCAATAAATCCTTTCTTCATTAAAGATCCAATTAGTATAAACCAATTTTTTTCAAAATATAAATTTATGTTTTTTGTGTTGACAAAATTATCTGTTTGATAGTTATTTTCTTTATTGTTTTTTTCTTTAATATTTCCAGGGAAAAAATATTCAGCAAGTATATCAAAATAAAAAATAAAAATATTTTCATTTTTATCTTGTAGAAAAGTCCAGCTCTGTTCAAAATCAATATCAATAAAACTAAACTTTCGATATAGAGCTAAATTGTAATTATCGTTTTCTTTCATTAAAGCATTAAATAATCTTGTATCCCCTCTTTTGATTAGATAATTAAATGAATCGCACGATAGCATTGCAAAATCAAAATTTATCGTTTGGTTGTTATTGATTTGTATGTTGATTAGGTTCTTTAGATCAAGAATAAAATTAGTATCAAAAATGTCAAGTTTGATCATTAAGTCAAGAAAACTATATTTATAAATCTTGAAATTTTCGATCAAGTTTTTTACTAAATTCTGATCCATCTTATTTAGACAGATATTATTTAGTAAAAAAATAAGAAAACTAAAATCTAACTTTTGATTTCGGATTAAATACTTATAATTTGGTGATATTTGTTTAAAGTTATTTTTACTGAGAGCATCATTAATTTTTTTAGAGTTCAAGAATAAACGATAATTATTCATCATAAATTCTTCCTTCTTTTCAAAGAAATCTTGGGAAAACTCAAAATATTGTAAAAGATTAAAAAAGTCTAAAGCGGAAAAATTAAATTTATAAACAAATTTTAAATGACTGAATTGCTCAAAGTCAAAGTTCATAGAATAAAAAAAGGATATCTTAAAAAAGTTATTAGATAAATCTATTTTTTCGAGGAACTTATATTTTGATACGAAGTTTTTTTCCAAATAGAAAAGCTTATTTCCAGAAACATTAAGATTTTTCAAGCAAGGGAGCCGAAAGGGCTCAAAATGCTTAATTTTATTATTTGAAAAATTGAGAACCTCGATATTGAATAGATTTTTAAATGTATTAGATGGAATCTCTTTAATCAAATTATCACTTAAATTTATAATTTTTAATTTATATAAGCCGAAAAATAGGTTTTTGTTTATATTTTCTAATTGATTTCCACTAAAAGAAATTTCTTCTAAAAATAACAGAGACCTAAATGTATCAAACGGTATCTCATTGATCAGATTGTTGTCTAGACTAATTATTCTAAGATTAGGTAATTTTTTTAATTGTTTATCATTGATTTTCATTATTTCGTTCCCATTTAAGGAAATGATTTCTAATCTTGATAGTTTTCTGAATTTTGGTATTTCTTTAATGAAATTTTTGTCAAAAATTATTTCCTTTAATTTTCCTAATTTATTAAATAAATTTATTTCAATATCTTGAATCTTATTTCCACTAAAAGAAATAATTTCTAAATTTATGGTGTTATTGAATAAACTTCTAGGAATACTTTTTATAAAGTTATTATCTAAAAAAATTCCCTTCAAATTATAAACTTGATCAAATAAGCTCTCTTCAATACTTTTAATTTTGTTTCCTTTGAAAGAAATAACCTCTAAATTATTCAGATCTTTAAACGAATTTACTGGAATTTCCTCAACAAAATTGTTATTGAAATAAATTCTTCTTAAATTATTTAAATTATTAAATTGATTATTTTGAATATTGATAATTCTGTTTCCACTAAACGATATTGATTCTAATTTTTCGAGATTATTGAATGTATCACATGGAATTTCTTCGATTAAATTATTATCAAAAATTAAAGTTCTTAAATTAATTAAATTTTCAAATTGATATTTATGAATCTCTCTAATTTTATTCCCACTAAAGGATAAGAATTCTAGTTTTTCCAGACTATTTAATGCATCACTTGGAAATTCTTCGATTAAATTGTTATCAAATATTACTTGTTTCAATTTAACTAAGTAATTAAATTGATCTTTTACTATATTTTTAATCTTGTTTCCGCTCAACGAAAGAATTTCTAATCTTTGATTTTTTTCGCGAACTATTTTAGGAATTTTATTGAACCAACTTAAATCTTTTTTAAAATTCGATTTTGATTGCTTTTCTATTTTTTTGGCCGTGGGTGTGTTCAATTCTGAAGAATATAATTCTAATCCTGTTAATATTATAAACGCATCAAAAGGAATGTCTTCTAAAAAATTATTATCCAAATACAATTCTTTCAAATAAATTAGAAAATTAAATTGATTTTCTTTTAGTATCTTAATATAGTTTCCACTCAAAGAAATAATTTCTAAATTTTTGAGATTTTTGAATGCATCACGTGGAATACGTTCAATTAAATTATTACCAAGATATATTTGTTTTAAATTATCAACATTTTTAAAATAATCTTTATCTATAATTCTTAATCTGTTTTGTCGAAACGAAATAATTTCTAGATTTTTGAGATTATTAAATGCTTCAACTTGAATATCTTCAATTAAATTGTTATCGAAATTTATATTTTTTAAATCTTCTAAATTATTAAACTGATATTTTAAAATTCTTTTAATCTGGTTCCCACTAAATGAAATAATAACCAAATTTTTTAGATTTACGAATGCATTAGTTGGAATCTCTTCGATTAAATTTTTGTCGAAATTTATATTTTTTAAATTTTTTAAATTATTAAATTGATAGTTTTGAATATATCGTATTCTGTTCCCACTAAATGAAATAATTTCTAAACATTCGAGATTACTAAATGTATTGTTTGGAAAATTTTCAATAAGATTGTTATCGAGATATAATTCTTTTAAAAAATCTAAATAATAAAATTGATTTTTTAAAATTCTTTTAATCTTGTTTCCTTTTAATGAAATAATAACCAAATTTTTTAGATTTACGAATGCATCTTTAGGAATTTCTTCGATTAAATTGTTATCGAAGTTTATATTTTTTAAATTTTTTAAATTATTAAATTGATAGTTTTGAATATATCGTATTCTGTTCCCACTAAATGAAATAATTTCTAAATATTCGAGATTACTAAATGCATTAGTTGGAATCTCTTCGATTAAGTTGTTATTGAAATTTATTTCTTTAATTGAAAATAGATTATTTATTTGTATTGTACTGAGACTTGTGATTTTTCTTCCTTCAAGAGATAATTTTTCCCCATTATTTAGATTTATCGAATTCATTCTACTTAGAGGAAGTTCTAACTCTGCTTTCGTTTGCCCATTTGTGTTCAAATCATACTTATATTCATTGGTGTACAATTGATATTTACAACATTTGTTTTGGCGATTATACTTATATTCATTGTTGTTCAATTCATACATAGATTCTTCAGTGTTCAAATCATACTCATATTGATTGGTTTTTAACAATGAAAAATTTAAACATCTCTTTTCTCCTAATTTAAATTCGCTATCCATAATTTTATTCTGATGATTTTTTTTTTTATGTAATATCAAAATTTATATACTTAATTCATCTGACAATATGGACTTTTTTATAACCATGGTAATATTATTATAACTTTTTCCATTATTTTAACTATTTTTAAATTCTTACATAGCGCCAAAGGCAATGATATCAAGTCTTGGGGTTTTTAAAATAACTTATCATATTTGAATTCGGTAAATTGGTATTTTAATTGGTATTCCTAAATTTTGAATTTTCTTATATAATGCCGATCTAAAATGAAACAAGCACCTATAAACCGGGACGGAAAAACTTTATCAAAAGCATTAATAAAAGCTCTTTCGAAATCAGTTGTGCATGATTTTGGCAACATTGTCATAGATAGATTTGGTTTTGCGAGGTAGCAGGACAAAAACGCAAAGGACACAGTCACAATCTACTAAGGCATGAAAAGTGTACACTTGCTTAAAGTTCTCTGGTGCAATATCAAATGTACCATTGCAAAATATGTGACGATTTTCCAATAATTTTATCACCTTTTCAGTAGCAAAAACAAAAAAACTTTCCTTATCGGAACTGTCATGGAATTAAAAATTTTCTTCATTAACTGTTTTTTTTAAAATTCAGGATTTTTATTATCTTGTAGAGCTTTTAGATACTGCTGTTCTGTTTTTTTTTTTCCTGTTGATAACTTGTCTTTGAGAATCATATGATGAAGTAGCAGCTATTTGCTCGTCAGTAAATAAACTTGATAGAATCTCACTTATAACAGTTCGTGGCTCTGCATGGCTATTGACTGCTTTTTCCTTAAGAAATCTTCTATATTCACGCTCGTGAATTGTTTTGGGGTCAGCAGCTTCTTTGTGCTTAACATTGGTCTTCAAGTAGACGTCAACTTCTTCACCTATTTTAAAGCAGAATGTAAAACAAGCCCCTTTACATCCGTTTGTTAGACATCGCCAAACGATTCTTAAACCTTCCTTCTGCTTTTCAACAGACTTGGTCAGCCGATAGTAAAAGCCGACATGGTAAAGCTGCGGTTTATCTCTAACTGAGGCTGTTATTCTGCCTTTTTCTTGGCTTAGCTCAAAATGAAGGAGACTTGATTCATCAAATTGAGGTTCAGATACAATTAACTGATCAAAGTAAGTAGGAAATTCATTATTTTCCATCAAGAAATTTAAAAAAAAGGTCATTATTAAGAAATTATTTACAATTTGCCAAAAATAAATTATAATGATTGAGCTTAAAAAACAGAAGCTCTTACGAACACGCTTTAATTCAATTTGCTAAAATAAAATTGTGGCTATAATTAATGTTAAAACGTACATGCTATAGATTTATTTAACTCAAATAAAACTGAATTAATTAAAAATGCTAATATAATATTGCTATTGTAATTTTGCTAATTTTTAGAATGCTGGAATAAAACGCAGTCCCTAGATAGAACCAAAAAAACTGGAAAATAATTTCAAGTAGTTCAAGTTCAAGTTTAAAGTCTAGGTTTTAGGTTTGTTCGATCTTTTTATGTCCGTTAACAGGCGAAAATCGATGACATCAAATGTGAAACAATAATAAATGTTGGTTTATGCAAAAGTTGTAGACGATTTGCCATTTTATTTTGGCACAATAGAATAACGCTTCTACGAGTGTCTTTTGAATGAAAAAATTGTGGAAATGAAAAAATGGATTTTGTTTTATGCAAAAAAAACAATCTTATGGAATGAAAAGGAAATACGTAATTGCCCTTTTGAAAGATTAATATCACTTAAATTTATTAATCTTTCAAAAGTTAAATCAATCAAAAAATTACCATTAAATGATAAAATTTAAGTTGATCTTAAAATCATTAGAAATAAATATCGATTGGTTATTAAAAAAAAAGGAATTTGAGACTTAATTTCCTGGTATAATAAATTTTCTTATGCTAATTGAAATAATTATCTTTTAAGACTATTTCAATCATAGAAAAAAATCAAGATATCATTTTATAAATAATTTGAATAATGATGCTCACAAAATTTTTATTAAAAAAGTTATTTAAAAAATTATTTGAATAAAAAAAAAATTATTAAAAAAATCATTCACAATTTTAATTCGAATAAATTTTGATTCAAATTCAATTAGTGAAAATTTCATTTTCACCAATTTGAAAAAATCGATATTAAAAGAGCTCATGGTATTGTGGGGGCGATCTTTGTAAAATAAAAAATAAATTCAAAATAATTTTTTATCTATAAATAAATTTTCTAAAAATTTGAACTCATTCTCAAACTTAATTATCTCTAAATTATTTATTTAGAATAACTTACATGAAGCATAACTGATAATTGACAATTATTTTACGAAATACCATGGAGATTTGATTAGAAAAAAAAAAAGAATTGTTTCAATTAAATAAGATGAATTATCAATCAAGATTTTACAATTTAATTTAAAGAAAAATTGAAGCTGAAATGAGTCAAAATAATTTTAGACATTTTTTTGAAAGGGAGACATTTAATCGATCTCTAATATTTTTCTATCTCTTATTTTACTAAATACCCTTAACTTATATTTATTAATCTGTCTCCTAAATTAAATAAAACAGCAACTAATTTAACTTAAAATATCTCTTATTTTTATTTATTTAATTGATTTAAAAAAAAAAAAATTATAAAAAATTTCAAATAATTTCTAATATAATAATATCGTATAAGTTTTTTCTTGTTCTTCCTCTACCCTTCTTTAGTGGAGCTTCAACTTTCTTACTTACAATTGTTTTTTTGTTCTTTTTTGTTGGTATAACTGTTTCTTTTGGAGTTTCTTCCTCTACTTCTGTTATCTTTCGCTTTAGAACTTTGATTGAGCTGACAACTCTTCTTTCTTTATCTTCTTCTGATTAGTACACAAGCGCCTTTATAGACTTACACAGTCTTCTTCTAGGTTGTTGTGCAATAACTACTTGCTTAGCTTCGATTGGTATTTTGACAAGTTTCATATTTGCAGGTAAACCAACAAGATGCTTACAAATTTGATCTTTAAAGAAGAAATCATAGGAACAACTAGCTGTTTGCATCCAGTTATCGGAGTTACTATCCGAGCTGATTCTTGATTCTTGATATCCACAAAAAAAAACGCTCGCAGGAGATAATTAAATTAAATAAAGAGATAATTTCAACTGTTCATTAATTAAGTTAAGAGCTATATTCATCATAAACATACTCATCTTTAGTAAATTTAGTGACCAAAAAACTCAGGATACATAAATATTTATTTTTAAAGAAAGTTAATCAAATTAATCGAATAAATAATATTATAAATAGAAAAAATAAAATTTGGCGTTTGGCTTAGCAAAGTTGAATTTTGAATTTGGAAAAAATTATAGCGCCGTCACGTGACAAACCTTATGTTAGTAATGTCGCTAGCCAATGCAAGCGAAATTCCTCGTTGGATTTTCAAGAACTCGGTCAAGCTAGATTCGAAATGGCTAGACAAACAAGTTAGCCACAGAACTCTATTTAGTGCGCTTGATATTGCCTTAAACCGAGACGAAAATAATGCAATCACGTCGATATACAATTTCTGGTCCAACAAAGTATGGATAGTCGAATTGCTAAAAAACTTCTTCGATGCTTTTCGAATTGATTGGCTTAGAATTGAGCACATTTCTGAAGACAATTATAAAGACAGACACCTAAAAAACGAAGTTAAAAGGGTGAAGATATCTTACCCAAAAGGGACTGAAAATATTATTAGAAGCCTTTCTGGTCTTGCTAATATTTATGGATTAAGATGTTTAGTCTCAATTGTTGGTCAAAAGCCAAAATGCTATTTTTGTGACGATGAAAATCAAAACGTAGCAAAGTGTGCAGTTAAAGAATTCTTATGCCCAAGATGTCAACAAAAAGGTCATTTGACAAAAAAATGTACCATAGCTGAGAAATTAAAGTCGATAGAAAGACAAAAAATTGACTACAGTGAGCTCTTTATAGAACAAAATAAAACTCTTACTAATACTGAGATTGATAAATCGGATGAAAATGTAGATGAAATGCCAAAAGCCCCAGAATATCAACCAAATGGACCAAGTGACCAAGATTCAATAGGTTTACCTCACTCAAGTGCTTAAATTTTAAAAACTCCAGTTCTAGAAGACCATCTTAGTATTAGGCAAATTCGAGTACAACCATATATTTCGACATCTGCTCAAAATGTTCAAAAAGATCGAAACAAGTCGAAAAAGTATGTTCAAACTAGAAACCAAATCAAAAGACAATCCGGAACAGAACATGAAGAAAACGATCCAAAAAGCAGTTTTTAGAGTCAGCAGATGAGGACGACGATACTTTTGAGTCAGAAATGACGTGATAGTTAAAGAAGGCAAAGGATCTATTCAAGACTTTTCATTTGAGGAGTTTTCTTCAGAGATTCTCGCAATTAAGTTAAATTATGGACTAAATGACCAATTTTTTGTGTTTAGCCTCTATAACCCACCTAATGTACTTCTTAATTTTGATCTTTTTGAAATGGAAATGTAAAAACTTCATTCTTGGTGGCGATCTTAACGCTCGGACAAAGCAAGTAGGCTGCTTCAGAGAAAATCAAAATGGAATTGTTTTGGAAAGGATAAATAATGAATTAGATTTTTCAGTAATTAATGATAAAACCCCTACTTTTAATATCTTTAATAAACAATATTTCGAAATTGTTGATTTATTTTTGGTATCATCATCAGTAATAAACAAAATTAGTGAGTTTCGAGTTCTCAATAATCAGGATATGACAAGCGACCATTTTCCAATCGAAACTTCCATAACTTTCGATTACTGAATAACTGTTAAATCCAGATCAAAAAAGTTTAACTATAAAAAAGCAAATTGGAATTTATTTCGTGAGGTTCTAAATGTCCCAAGCCATTACTTAGTGGCTTCTTCAGTGACGATTGACGAACAAAACGAAATAATTACCAAAAAAATATTGTCTGCTGCAAATAAAAGCATACCACATCAGTCTTAAAAAGTTTTTAAAACTAGTCTCCCACCATATATTATAGACTTGATTAAAGAACGTAGGAAAATAAGAAAAACTTCTCAAAAAACTCGCTGTCAAATAGCTAAACGTAGATTTAATCAGTTGACTTCTGAGTTAAAAATTAGCCTAAAAAAGTTTTGGAACAAAAATTGGTTTGATTTTATCAATAAGATGGGAAAAACCCTTTATCAAGCGAGCATTTTGGAAAAAATTCAATAGGTTTGGATCAAAAAAATTATCAAATATAATCTTGACTCTAACTCTTAACTACCAAGATTTTAAAACAGATGAGGAAAAAGGGAAATTATTTGGAGAAATACTATCTTCAACATTCAGTCTTAATTCTGACCTGAAAAACACTGAAAAGGATGAAGAAATAACTAATTCTAATTTAAAATATCTTAAGAACAATAGTCAGCCACAATTTAACGAATTGATAAGCCTTAATGAATTGATTTTGGCATTAAAAAGGTTAAAGGGAGAAGTAGCTTGCGGATCTGACCTTATCCACAATTTAATGTTAAAAAACCTTCCTTTAAATTTATCAAAAGAAATTATAGATCTTTTCAATCTTAGTCTCCAAGAAGGTTCAGTTCCTAAAGCTTGGAAAAGTGCCAGAATAACAATAATACCTAAGAAATCTTCTCCTACACATGACCCATCTAATTCTCGACCAATAAGTATTACTAGCTGTCTGGGTAAACTGCTTGAACGTATTATCTTTTCAAGATTGTATGATTTCTAGGAAAAAAACTCGCTGCTAGTTCAGGAACAATCTGGTTTTAGGAAACATCGAAGAACCGCAGATAATCTAGTTTTCCTTATCCAAAAAGTTGTCGAATCATTTAATAGAAAGAAAAAAGCATGTTGCTTATTTTTTGACATTTCCAAGGCTTTCGACAAGGTTTGGCATGAGGGTTTAATTTAAATTAAACATACCTGCCTACTTAATTAATTGTATTAAATCATTCCTTAATTGCAGGACATTTAAAGTATATGTAAGCGACCACATTAGTGATGAATACAGTATATTTGCAGGTGTTCCTCAGGGATCTGTTATAAGTCCTCTCCTATTTAGTATATTTATTAATGATATTCGTAAAAGAAGTAAAGCTAATAATGAATACTCTCTTCTTTTTGCTGACGATCTTGTTACTTTCTTCATTTATAAGAAAATTGGAAATCTAGAAAGTAAGATGAACAAGTACTTAGTTGAATTGGAACAATGGCTTTTCAAGTGGAAAATGAAGATTTCAGTTGAAAAGTCTTGTTCAATGATTTTTACTAAAAACAACAAAGAAAATTCTGAGTTTAATTTAAGGATCTATGGGAATAGAATCGAAAGGCTAAAAGAAATAAAGTTCCTAGCTATTAAATTCGATTCCAAATTAATTTTCGCTTCAATGATAGGAGAAATTAAAGAACGTTGCAACTCAAGGCTAAATTTAATTAAAATTTTGTCAGATAAAAAATGGGGCCTTAACTTAAACACTTTAGGAAACCTTTATAAGTCTTTGATTGGATCTATTATAGATTATTCTTTTCCTTGTCTTAACTCTCTTTCAGAAACTAATATCAAAAAATTAGAAGTAATTCAAAATTCAGCAGTCCGTTCGATACTAAAACTAAAATATGATACTCCCTCCAACATATTACATCATGAGGTATATAATAAACTCAAACTACTAACAGTCTCAAATCGACTTTATGAGTTGAGTGAGAGATATGTTAGGGCAGGACTGAGTCATTCTGTTCCATTGGTCCTCAGACTGGTGGAAGAATATAAAGCCGGCTTCGAATCAAGATTTATTGATCTTTTTAATTTTTCTTTTAAATTTTATTTTATTTATGATTTTTTAATTTATATTTTATTTCTATTCTGAAGGAGCTTAGTTCAGCTCGGTACAAATAAAAAAATATATATTTTATTAAGTGATCGTTTAAGTAATGTAAGAGATCGATTAATAATACCCCTTTTTGAAATTTATTTATTTGATATTTTTTCATTAAATCAAAATCAGCATTTATTTTAGTAATATTGATTATAAAGCTTGGAAAAAACCTCGTTGCTATATTATTTTTATTTGAATTTAGGGAATAAGGAAAACCAATTTGAACATAAATTGAATATTATTTTTCTCTGTGTTAATAAAAATAAAACTAATTTAACTAAAAAATGAATCCTAAATAAAATATGATAATTTGCATTTAAGTTATAATATTTTGTTTAGA
This sequence comes from Brachionus rotundiformis, assembly GCA_016802295.1. Lineage (NCBI taxonomy): Eukaryota > Metazoa > Rotifera > Eurotatoria > Ploima > Brachionidae > Brachionus > Brachionus rotundiformis. The sequence goes on from JAESIW010000180.1 coordinate 1,419,980, forward strand.
TCATAAAAGAGCCTAATTTTGGAAAAGAAATAAATAACAACGAATGATAGTCCTTTAATGAGGCTTATTCGCTTAAACAAAAAGTCAATATTTAGGCTAATTATTTTCTGTTTAGTTTTGACCATTTTAAAGCTGATTGTTGAATGCTTTTACCAAAAAAAACAGCCATCTCTTGATTACAACTACTCAAAACGTCAGTTTATCCTCAATTTGCCGAAAAATTACTACGACATTTTGCCTATTAGCAGGGATTTTAGCAGAGATGTTTACAATGAAGAATCGGAACCAAACGATGCCAAATATTGGACCGAATTTCAAATCAAAAGCATTAAATTTAAATATTCCAGGATTTTTTTACAAGACTGGGTGCCCATTTTACAAGAGGCAGTTAATCTTGGTATCAATACAATCGAAATAGAGATAGTGTGGTCAATACACGAAAAAATAAATGGTGCTTTAGATTTTAAGTCATATAATTTAGAGCTCGAAGAGCTCATAAAGCTAATTAAAGCCTTTAAACTATTCATGATAGTAAGAATTGATCCATTTTTGCCATGTTCAGACTATGACATGGCAGGGCTGCCTAATTGGCTATTAGCCGATAACTTTTTGGATAAATATTCATTTCTTAGTCTTACAAATGAAAAACTAATTCAACCTTACCAGAAGTTTTTGGACCAAGTTCTGAGTATACTAGCCAAATACCAATTTGAGAAAAATGGGCCCATGATAGCTCTACTGATTCAATACTACGATAAATTTGAGCCCAATTCTTACAAACAGTTTTATGATACTAGTTATAAAAAGTTTATTATTAGGCGGCTTCAAGCTCATGGTATTGTGGAAACTGTTCTTAAATCAGTCAATTTATGTGACTATAATGGCTTGTATGCTAACAATAGTATAGAGAATTTTTGTGATCCAAATTTATATATCTATTTTCCTTTGGACTACAAATTAAAAAGCAAAAATGAGTCATACCATGATTGCATAGGTAAAGATTTTTATTATTTTGGACTGTTAATAGGTTTACCATAAGAAAGTAAGCATCTGAGAAATTTATTTTTTAGTCTTTATTAGAACACTTATAATCTTTAAAATTTCAAAATATATGATTATGTTATAAATCTTTATTGAATGCGTTTCGGACCTGTTAAGGATCTAATGGTCTGTGGTTATAACATAAATAATAGATAAGGTTTAGATAATAACTTTATTTATAAATGGTCACTTCTAGCCTAACATTTAACAAGGAAAGTTAACAAAAAATAGAAAGAAATGATAAAGAAACCAATAACTGACTATTTCACACAGTGTTAAATACTTTTAATTTTCTCCCGCAGGAAATCATAGTATTGCACTGTAAATTAAAGACATTCAAATCGTCTTGAGTTGATTTTGTAGTTAAAGAGAGAACTAAAACAGTTATTTCAATTGTCTGATAATTAAGAAAGATTCATATTCAGATACGATAAAGGGTTTATTTTAATAAAAATCAAAAAATGGTCAATAAAACTTTAAAAGAAAATTAAACTAAATCAATAATATCTATCATTTATTACTAATTTATTTCAAGAAAATAAATAATTTTTTTCTAAAATGTCAAAAATAATTTATATATTTCTATTTGAAATGGAGAATTTAATTAATTTAAGTCAATAATAATAGTAAATTAATTTAATTTTGTTAAAAATAATCATAAGTCTAAAAATATAAATAATAATTTATTTTATATTAAGAAAGATAAATATTTAAATTAAAAATACTTTCTAACTTTGAGCCACATAACAGTCTTAATTTTAAAATATAATCTTTTTTTAATAATTATTAAAACTTAGATTGGAATTCTGAAATTAAAGACTTTGAGTATTTTGTTGCGAACGAAAAAATTAAGTTTCGGTCAAATCTGAAAGAGCTGCTGAATACCAAAAAATCTTTCGGTATAGAGAATTTTTTTTGTCATACAAATTTTGGTTTCGAAACCGGTACAAACAAGAACTATCTATTTAGTAATCAAAATTGCCTACTAGACCAAATTGGGGCTAGGACTGAAAAGTTTGACATAGCCCTGCAGCTTTTAAATGATATAAGCGGTCAAAAATCGAAAAAAAATTATTCTAATTATATTAATTTGAATGAAGATAAGTTTTTAAAATCAAAAAATAGCAAAATTTACAACATATCAATCACTCATGTTTTACCTTTTAGAAATATGGTAGAAAAGCTTCATACACCTACCAGTCTGGCACCAAAAAAAGATGAGCTTTTCATAGAATATTTTGGAATAACTTATAATTTACGCTCTACTGGTCACGGATATATATTCTATAGACTGAAAATTAATTTAAAGAGTGGATCTCAAATAATTGTCAAGCCCTATCTAATCAAAGATTATGCCATTATAAAATGTGACTTTGATAAAAATATAATAACATTAGAACCTGATAAATATAATCGAACATTGTCTTTTAAATTAAATCAGGAATGCAATGAAATTCAAATTTTGGTAGAAATTTTTCAAAGATCGAGCAATCTGAGCCTTTATTGGAACGAGTTTAAGAAAAATCGTAAAGGTTTATTGGAAAAAGAAGCGATTATGTTCAAAAGAGTAGATAAAGAATCATATGAATTAGGAGGCTCCGAATGGAAAATAAATTTGTTTGACTTTTTGCCAAAATTTTTTAACCGTATAACATACGCCTCAAGCTACATTGCTTATGACGAGTTCTCAAAAAGCAAATTAAAAAGCTCAAATAATCCTTTGATTTTATATTCTAGATTATACATACAAAAGTCCTTTAAAAACGAATTTGTTTATTTAATAATTAAAAATTTAACTAGAGGGATAGTTTTTTTAAATGGCTTTAATTTGGGAAGATATTGGAATATTAATAAAATTGATACTTTTTTTGTGCCTAAAAAAATATTGAATAATGGATCGAATGAAATTTTAATTTTTGATTTACACGGTATTAAAATTGATCACAATCCGGATATATTTATCACCAAAGATATTGTATTTATTTGATTTGATTATTTGTTATATAGTTTGCTTTTAAAAATTAATTTCTTAAAATAAATTTTTTGTTAAATTCTAATTTTTGTTTAATTGATAAATGAAATAAATTATTTATTTTTAAAAAAGGAAATTACTAGATAATTAATAATTTCGTAAATAATATTGACCGGAAAATGTTTTTTAACTTTTATCTCTAGATTTAAAAAATGTTCTTATTTGTAATTATTTCATCAAAAAGAAGAAATCTTATTAAAATACAACTTTTTATTAATTACCTAAAGAAATTGAAAATGAAGAAATGACGATTTTTAATGGAATGGCCTAGTGTCAATTAAAATAGGAAAAGCTAGTATGTGTAAAAATTTGAAATGAGTTAATCTTTTCCAATGTAAATCAAAAAAAAATTGGCACCGAGATAAAGATTTACTTTATGTTGGTGTAAATAAAACTAATTAACTTTTCTTATATTTCAGTGGAAAGTCTTATCAACTATATTAAGCTTTATTGTTCCTTATTCTGTTTCTGGCTGGATCCAATGGCCTTACTATATGATCATACTTTATATAATAATACGAAATTATAAAATCAAGAATTCGATTACTCAAAAAATCGCCAGATGATTTTATTTATTTGAGGTAGTAAGGACAGAAAAGTTAACTATCTCTCCATTATCAGCATAAAGGAAAATAAAGTACTAGGAAATCAGCTCTATTGAAATATATGACATTAAGTACATAAAAGTTCCAATATGGACATAGATTTATCAATTTTCAGTCTTTTTTCCTTTTTTTGGAACTGTATTTGCTTATTTTTTATTAAGTATTCATAAGCTATCTTTTTTATGAAATGAATTATTAAATATTAACATAATAGATTTTTATGTTTCCATTTACAAAATGTTTGGGTCAAAATAGCAATTAATCAGTTAAGTATTAATTAATTCTTTACCATTTAGGTAAATAAGATTGTAATGAATAGCGAGGATGAATGCTTTATAAAATTTTTAATAAGTCATTAAAAAATTTTATACAAGACGAGCTTGCGGAGGTCATGTACTAGGATGTCACCTATCGTAGCTCCTTGCACATAACACATAGAAAAAGGCTGGAAAAAAGAAATCCTTTTTAAATTTTTAGAGAATTTTCAAAATAAGAGTTAAGATTCTCGATAGAAAAAGCTTTTATAAATAATTTAGAAAGGAAGAAACAATTTTTGAAGCTTAGCTAAATTAGCCAACAACCATTTTGGTCATTTACGGAAATATTTGATATTTTAAGTAAATATTTCTGTTAAAGATTCTGATTTGCAGAGCGCTGGCACAAGAAACTAAATTTATAACTTATAATTACAATAGTAAAATTTTTGTATAATTACATTAGTTTACGTAATTTCAGGACTTTTTTTTTCGACTTTTCAATTTACATAATCAACAACCTCTATGTATATGTGTAAAGGCACCTCATGAGCTCGAATTGAACGATTTGGAGAGTTCTGTAGACCTAGAAACGCCAAATTTTAAATTTTTAAACAATTAAAAAATCTAAACTTTAAGACCTATTGACATTGAGAGTAGTAAAATCGAGTATATGCAAAAAATTTAATATAACAGCCAATCTTTTTCAATGTAATTTATAAAATAAAAAAAATTTTAGCTCGAAGATAGAGATATCCTTTATGTTGGTGTAAGAAGAGACCAATTATGAACTTTTCTGTATTTCTTTATTGAACTTATCCTTATTCAGTCAAGATCCAACGACATTTAAGTACTTTATGCACTTTATGCCATATAGATCAATGGAGAAACTTATCAACTATGTTAGACTTTATTGTACTTTATCCTTATTCAAGCAAATATCCATAAAAGGCAATAAATTATATCATATTACTAATTTTATTCCATTGATATACTAATTTTTCCCTATAAAGGTTATTTCTTTGAAATGAAGTATTCAATTTTAATATACTAGACTTTTATGATCTCATTGACAATAGATGGAATTTATCAAAATTTTGTCTTGATACTTCCAAAAACTGTGATAAATGAAATGAAATTAAAAACTTCTTACGATATGAAATCAACCTTCATTCAAAATTAATTATTTGCTATTTTAATTCAAATTGAAAATATGCAATTAATCAATCATCAATTTGAAATTAATTTAATATTCAATTTATTTTGATTTTATATAAATAAGGGTTATGATTCTAAGAGTTGAAATTAATTCAAATTGTCTATTCAAATTTTTAATAAACGTCTATTCAGAAACACATTCATATCTTTATTTATTCCTTGTTACCCTAAAGTTATTCTATGGTGATTCAGGGCAAATCACACAGAGTAATAAACTGTGGTTTGAACTAAATATCATAATTTTAATTTAAATAAATTTTAAATTTTAAATAAGCTGGTTAAGTTACTTCATACTTTAACTTTATAGTACTAGATCTTTGTCATTTTTCATCATGAAAAATATAAATCATCATGATATTAAATAAATATCAATTTAGGTAAATAAGATTGTAATGAATATCGAGGATGAACGCTTAAGTCATTAAAAAATGAACAACTATTTAAATTTTTGTTGAAATTGAGACGATGATTTTTATTAGCGGCCTTGATTAAATATTATTAAGTAACAATTTGGTAATTAATTATATCCAAATAAAATAAAATGCTTTGTTATTAAACTGAATGTTTTTTTTCATTTTATTATTTTTAGCTTAAAAATTAATTATAAAATAAAATATATTTATTAACAATTTTCATTTTATTCGTTTCTCGGTTATTTTTTAAACCATCTTAATTTTCATGAATTGACAAGAGCTTAAAATATTATTTAAAAAAAATAACCAAAAATATATCAAAAAAATCTTATTTTCAATAATGGAAAATCTTGAAGGCAAGAATTAGAAATTAAATCAAATAGTAAAAAATGCTTAGACAAAAAACAGACAAAAACAATAACAATCAAGTAATTGCTTAGAGATTATTCAAGCGTAAATGGGGTGGCCTTTTTTGAATAACCGGCGATGGCTGGGAACGATTTATCAAAATGCCATTTGAATTTATTCCGGGTGTTTGTATTCTGAGTCCAACTTGAGGATATTGAAAATTTGGTAATCTGTTTTCAAAAGTTGAAGTGCTCGGCTGTTGGTTTGAGCGAATGTTCATTGGCATGCCATTGAATGTGTCAAAAGAAATGTCTTTGTAAAACAATTCATCTTCATCATCTAAAAACTCAGTCATTAAATTTTCTGCATTAAATTTTAAATTGTTAAATAAGCTGGTTAAGTTTAATAGAAAAAAGTACCATTAAAATTTTGGTTATTTTTCATATTGCCAAGTTGGCTCAAATTGGAAGACGGAGATTTGTGGATGGCATTCAAGTAATTGCTTGCTTGAACAGAAGACGGTGCACTCGTCACGTCCATTGCATTACTCAAACTATTTAACTGTAAATGGCTAAATTGGTTTGGATCAGCACCATTTAGTTTTAAATTGTTGTTAATTCCATTTATCAGATCACCTGTCTTGTCAACTCTATTGAAGTCCATTCTCTGCAGTATATGGTTATTACTTTGGTCTAAATGATCAAAATTATTTTCATGAATTTTTTAATTTTCAGTAAAATTAATTATACCATTTTCCATAAACATATTCATATTGCTACTGTTTACCAGTGAATTTTGATGATGTTGCTTAAAACTGAAACTTAAATAGAAAAAGTTGAGAAATTTTTTAATTCATTTTATCAATATCAATTCAAAAATAGTGATTAATTTATCTAGCAGACGCGACCATTAATGAAAAGTACCCTAGAAGCTCTTTTGCCAAAGAAAAATTTATTTCATATTGGCAAAAGTGAATTCAGCATTTTGAAGCAAATGACATGAAAAAAGCCACGGCGAGAGCTAAAATTGATGCAGTTTTTTTTTAATATTTTATTAGAAAAATATTAAATTATTAAATAAATAAAACAAAAACTCAATTCTTTGGCTCGAATTTCACTTTAATTGGTTGTTGAACCAAATAAGTGAGCTTTTGAAAAAAAGTGCTTTTTGCTTAAATGTAAACATTTTTAGAGCTTGACGAAGTTTAAATAAAAATTAGTAAAATTTAAATAAAGTAAAATTAATTATTACGCCATTGAAATTTGAGGCGATGGCACTTTTCGTGGAGATCGTATTTCTTTATTTTTGGTCCATGAATCTGAATACAATTCACTTAAAACAGATGGTGCAACATATGTAAATCCCTTGATTAGATAAATATAAAATATGAAATTTTTTATTCAAAAAGTTTTTTCTATTTAATTACCAAAAAAACTTGATTAAGGCTTTCGCTCAGGTTCGAATCGACAGGCGAATCTATGGGTGCTTGTTTGGTAAATTTAGAATCAAATTGACTAACATCGTCTTCACTTTTTAATGTAGGCTTGTAAGGTGGTTCATAGGCGCGGTTAAATACCTGCTCCCAACAATATTTGGCAAAAAATGGATGGTTCTATTGGTTTTTAATTAAATTTTTTGTCTAATTTAAACTAATTTTTAATTTACTTTAATTGAGACAGCATCGTCAATGTAGCCCAATCTTTGATTTGACTTTTTTTTAAGCAACTTAATAAAATGACAGATAATTTGCCAGTATTTTCCTAAATTCTAAAAAAATACTTTTTTAATTAAATCTTTGGCTTCGTTGGTCAAATATGGTGGAATCAACAATTTTCCATTTATTATTTTGTCTATTGTTTTTTTTCTATTTTCGGCAGTGAAAGGAGGCTAATTTAAATTTATATTCTAATTTTGTTTTTATTTTTTGTTTCCAACTTACAGATCCAGTCAGCATGTCAAACATTAGAGCTCCAAAAGACCACCAATCGACAGATTTATCATGACCAAGTCTGAGCAAAATTTCCGGGGCCATGTATTCAATGGTCCCACAGAAAGTGTGTGTTTGAGCGCCTTCGAAAATCGACTCCTTGCACAAGCCGAAATCTGTCAGCTTTATGTGACCATTTGCGTCTAGAAGTATGTTTTCTGGCTTCAAGTCTCGGTAAATTATGCCCTCTGAATGCAAATGCTCCAGAGCGAGCAAAATTTCGGTCAAGTAAAAACTGGCCATATCCTCCATGAATATACCTTCGCGCTCTAACTGCATGAACAGCTCCCCTCCGCTCAAGTACTCCAAGATTAGATAGAGCTTACCATCTGTTTGAAACGCGTAGATCAGGTCGACCACGAACGGGTTCTTCACACATTCGAGAATATTGCGCTCGGCTTTGGTATGAGCCGTGTCTTTGGCATTGCGGGCAATGGTAGCCTTTTTCAGGACCTTCATGGCATACAGTTTGTGTTTGTCAGCACCTGTGCGTTTTTTGACCTGAAACACTTTGCCGTAGCCACCTTTGCCTAGCACTTTGAGCAAGTCGAAGTCCACTGGACCAACTTTTACGCCCGGGTTTACCGTGTTCTCATTTATATTCAGCTCTTCTTTCTCATCTTGACCTGACTCATTAAAAACTTGGTTCTTGGTCTCATAAATAATGTTATCGTCATCACTGTCTATATCAGCCTGGTCATTGGCTCCACATTCCAGTGGAAATGTCAAATTATCTAAATCAGTGCTCATATCTAAATTTCCAATATCATCTAAAAAAATCAACTTAAATAAATTAATCTGCTTAAAGACCAAAAATGGTGTGAATAATGGTGTCAAAAATTCTAATTTCTCAATCCTAATTATCTAACTTTTTGATGCTGAACCAAATCGATCAATGGTTGTAATGGTATCCAAGGTAAAATTTGGTTTTTAAAATAATGATTTTGATTTTAAATTAGTCCAAACTTTTGTCTTTATTTTAAAATAATAAAAATTTTCAAAATAAAAAATAAAGTAGAGAAAAACTCAAAAAAAAAGAAAAAATAAAAATATTAAAATTTTAAAATTTTTAATTCCAGATACATGCAGATTTTAAGCAAAGAATAAAGTCAAAATAAAACATAGTGAATAAATTTCTTACCAAAGCAAAATTAGATATGGTTTAATAATTTATTTGAACGAAGCGAATTGAATCAAAGAAAGCAAAGCATAGAGAAAAAGTTGAATTTTTTTTACATAATTTAAATCTTACTTTTGTAATGAAAAAAAAATTATTGCGATGAATTATAATATGTTTTTTAATGCAAAATACGAATAAAAAACGAGACCAAGTTGATAAAAAAGTTACGAGTTATTTCATAATTTAAAATTTTTTCAAAAATTATATTGTTCTATAAGAAAATTAAGAAAAACAAATGAATAAAAATATTTGAAGCCAAGTGCAAATAAAAGCTAGCATTAAAGCCTTTAATAGAGAACTAACAATTTTTAAACTATGATTGCATAACTTGGATACAGAACCTTATCATAAAATGATACTAGACAAAAATAGATAAAAATTTGTTTAAATAATAAGAAATATTTAATTCAATTAAAATTAAATAAACTTTCGCATCAGTTGACACCAAAATATGCCGAACCATATCTTGGTATTAGCTTTTATTCTAAACAAAAATTAAATTATTGATTATAGAATACCAAATGATGAAATTTGAAGCTCGTTTCGTATATTTTCTTGTTTTATTAGGCTTTTTGAAGTATTTTTTAGCTAAATAAATTATAACTTGATCTCTCTTTATCTAGCTAACTTAACTTGAATTTTATTATGAATAAGCTATTAATTTATTTATAATTTTCATGGAATTGCTTGTTCAGTAAATTTTGTTTATTGCTTTGCATTTGGTTAAAATTAGCTATTGTCTATCCAATACCTCAGATCAGCAAAATTGATCCCAGCACTAGTTTATCTTTGATCAGAAATTGTGACCGTGATGTATAAAAAATTAATAAACAAAAATTTAACATGGCTTCTTAAGTTAAAAGTGAAATTTGTGCCTTGAGCAACATTAAATTAAAATAGCAAAGAATAAATAAAAATATTGCTAGATAATTAAAAAATTTTTTTCTATTTGAATAAAATTACCGATTTAAATTTAAAACATATCTATAATGAACCGACATTTATTTGTTAGACATCAATTTATTTCTTATATTCAAAATGTTAACCATTTTAGCTCATTAAATAAAGCTTGCGAATTATCTTCGGATATTTGTCCTATACAAGTTCAAAGTACTTAAAAATTTAATCTTAAAAAATATTTCTTAATTACATATTGAATGAAATTGTTTTGGAAAATAAAAGCAAAAATCTTAAATTATTATCTAATTAATTAGGCAATCATATGTCAAAACGGCAGTAAATTTAATTTAATTTATTTTTTAAATTATTTGTAGATGGAATGCAACACATTAAAACAAAAATTTCTCAACCAAAATATTAATACCATATTTTTAATTGAAAAAATATTATATTAACAATTTATCTAGAAATTTATCTAGGTAGTTTTATAAAATAAATAAGGATTTTGTTAATAAGATAATCAATTAAAATCAGTGTCTACAATTTTCAGCTAGAAACTAGAACTTTTAATTGGAACTGGTATTTTTCGGGTAACTCTATCCGGAGGGGATTGAATACTGATTGAGATAATTATTTAAGATATCGCTAAAATAATCACAAATAGTTAAAATTGATGTTAAAACATTTTTATCAATTTTAGGAAAATAAAGTTAAACGTTGAACTTTAAACTCGAGATATCAAAGATAAGATATGTGTTTCATTATCTATTATCTATCTTTAAAATTAGCTTGTCAAATTCAATTTTTTTTCTGAAATTCGTTAACAGTGATAAATTTCTTCTATCATTTATTTAGCGTTAAGTTTTTTTCATAAAGTTAAAATAACCTTCTTCTGCTTTAAAGCAAAATTCACATAATGGTGAGAAAATCTGGACATTTTTTCATTTCATCTAATTTATCTTATCTTTTATTTAAATATAAAATATTTTATTCATGATAAGAAATTTGATTTTTATTTTTCTATTTCAAATATTTTTAAAAGAAATTGAGAAGTTATAACTCATTAGAAGAGTTTTTTGTACAAAGAAATGTCAACTTGGCAAATCAAAATGACAAAAAAATGTCACTTAAAATTAAAACAAAAACTTACCCTTATATTTTAATATAGATAAAATTTTTGTAATATATAATGGTGATTTAGCTGTTTTTTTCAAAAAATGGAATAAATAAGTACATTTTACCTAAAAATAGTAATTAAAATAAGAGTTTTTGATTCAAATTATATAAGGGATGAAAATAGCAGTAAGGTTAATTGCTCGAATGAAACACTGAATGTAAGACTAAATCTATTATAATAGAATTCATATTTATTTAATTTCATAATCAAGAAGACAAATAAACAGTCTATATCAATTTTTAGAATTTTGTGATAATTATTTTTATCATAAAATATTCAAAGATAATGAAAAGCCATATTATATTTGTAGAAATATATGAAAGTTTAGAATCGAGACAATATTCGATTTATTTTATCTATACAAGTAAAAAGCTAGATAAAAATGGCCGGAGGAAAAGCAGGCAAAAGTGGTAAAACAAAGACCAAAGCTATATCAAGATCTGCACGCGCTGGTTTACAATTTCCAGTAGGTCGTATGCACCGTCTGCTTAAAGCAAGAACAACAAGTCATGGGCGGGTTGGAGCCACAGCCGCTGTTTATACAGCAGCAATTTTAGAATACTTGACTGCAGAAGTTCTTGAATTAGCTGGTAATGCAAGCAAAGATCTGAAAGTGAAAAGAATAAATCCACGGCATCTGCAGTTAGCAATTCGTGGCGACGAAGAATTGGATCTCTTAATCAAGGCAACAATTGCTGGCGGTGGTGTTATTCCACACATTCACAAAGCACTTGTAGTTGGTACACCACAACCTGGTCAAAAACCTCAAAAAATCTAAGTTGTAAATTTTTTTTAAAAATAATTAATTTGTATACATTGTGTTAAAGCTTTCTTTTCCTTTTATATACAAATTTTGATGTTCGTTTTGTAGTTTTTAGCCTTTTTTAAATAAAAAATACTATCAAATTTTTAATTAAATTTTTACTACTTTATATTTACGTATCAATATCAAAAAACAAAGTTAACACATTAATTTATTTATTAGTTGCTAAAAAAGTAAAAAATTAAGATTATTTAAATGTGTTTGATGCAGGTAGAGGAAACAGATCCATCTCGTGGACTTTTTTTGAGCCGATTACATTACTAATTTTATATGGAATAAAATTTTGACTGGTTAAAAAAGGTAAGAAAAAAATAGTAAATTTGAGTATGAAGCAAATTCAGTCTTTTAGCATTGAAAAGTTACGAAATTTGCTTAATTTGGATCAGTCTTGTTCAAAATGTGTCAATTGCTGCAAATAAAGAAATATTTTTTGGTAAATATTTTTATTTATTAAAATAGTAAGACTTGATTTTAATTTAAGATTTAAATTTTAGTTTTTATTAAAGCAAGTTGCTTTAATAAAATTCTGCAGAATTAGGCTTCATATAATCAATAGCCATTATGTTTATTTGGCTTGTATTTTCAACACATTTAGAAGCATCGAAGTCGAAGCTTATCAATTCGCCTCTTAGAATTGTATTCAAAAAGTCCATGCAATATTGTTGATTGAAATATTTGTAACTTACTGATGCAAGCCAATTTATTCTTTTTGAAAAAAACTTTTTTTCTGAATGAATTCCAGCCTCGTTAATATTTCTCCTATTCGACTCTGCTGTAGGTGTTGAAAGATTAAAGTCATTTAAACATTTTCTCACCACTACATGGCTCACCTCATGAATGTAGATTCTAATGAATTCAAGTTTTAAAATATTTGAAGCAACATCTTCTGCAAAAGAAAGTTCTTTTAGCTTATTAAATAAGCTTAACAATTCATCAAAATTAACGTAAATTGAATCGATGCCAGCAAAACCTCGAACGCCACTAATTTTACATTCAAATAAATACAAAATCATTTTATTTTTGAGATAATTGTAGAGCTCAATGCCTAGATCATTATTACCGATTATTTCTCGAATAGACTCTCCGATTTTGTCTGCAATCAGAGAATTGGCTTTAAGGATGTGAAATAAATCTCTAATTAAACAAATTAGTTCACCATTTCTGTTTTCTACTAAGCTGATTGAATTGAATGATTGTAAGAAATTTAACCATTCTTCTCTAGTTTCTATATCTGACTTACTTAAATGAAGCATAAAAATCAACTGAGCCATTTTCTGATTTTCAGCTAAGTGACCTGTGTTTACTAGTAAATTGAATAAATTTCTAAATACACCAAATTTTAAATCTGAACACTGTATGAAAAAGTGATTGAGCGCTAAATTTGAAACTATTGCATCTGGCATTTGTAAAGCAAGAGATCTGATATTATCACTTGGAGATATTTTCAGCTTTTTTGGAGTAATAAAAAGCAATTTTTCTTTCAATTTGGAAAAGTCAAACTCTGTTTCAGCTTGATTTGACTCCAAAAAATTTTTGAAATAGGAAATAAAAACTTCACAAGCCATCAAAATTTAACGAATGAAAAATTAAATTAAAAAAATAAAAAAATTAGCATCCTTAAATAGTGATTAAAAATAATAAAATATTTTCTCATAAGCAATGTTTTAACCCTGCTCGGGCTTGGCTTTACAAAATTTGTGCAGCATGCTTTTTGCTATTCAATTATTTACAGCATTGAAAATACTGTTACAAATTTAGCTTTTGTTTGACAGTAAGCCTTGATATGAAATATTTTCTCATAAGCAATGTTTTAACCCTGCTCGGGCTTGGCTTTACAAAATTTGTGCAGCATGCTTTTTGCTATTCAATTATTTACAGCATTGAAAATACTGTTACAAATTTAGCTTTTGTTTGACAGTAAGCCTTGATATGAAATATTTTCTCATAAGCAATTTCTTATAAGTTTTAGTAGGCCACCTCCGCAAGCTAGTCTTGCCTTAGTCTATATATATTATTATTATTATTATTATAATAATTTTTTTGATTTTTTTAAAGAGATAAATAATTTAGAATAATTTTTGTTTAAATTAAAAAGTGACTGTAATTTTAATATTTTATTTTTGTGACTTTATATTTGACAAAATTACACAAAACCAATAAACAATTTTGGAGATAAAGCAAAGTCTGTTAGCTATCATGTTAAAACTTTTATTTAAAAAAAAACTAATAAAAATAGAGAAAAAATTATTATCATTTTTATTTACAACTAATCAAACTTGTGTAATATTGGTAATGTGACTAAAATTTTGAAATTCATATTGGGGGCTTAGGAATTGTTGATTTTGCTGATCTGAGGCGACGGACGACGTCGTGTACGCCGAAGATGTGGACAATACAGAAGAAGTAGTCGAGGCTGTTTCATGAAAGTATTTTTGAGTAAGATCCGGCTCCCTAATCAAGTCCGAAACCAAATTGCATTGAGCTGAAGCATTGAACGGAGCTGAGAGATGAATTTTTTCATTCAACTCAACATGAGGTCGAAATTGTTGGAAAAAACTTGGGTTTCTGGCCACACATCTTGGTTGTCTATCGTTTTCTTGATAATATTTTTGTTGCTGTTCGAGTATTTTTTTTTGCTTTTCTCTTAGTATCTTTCTTTGCTCTAGAAAAAATTCTGTAGAGTTGTCAATTGATTGGTAATAAACAGATTCCCGATTGGCAAAGTTGGATCGTTGATTCGATTCGATTTCATTTGGAATCGGGACAGAATTTTGGTTTTGGTTTGGAATGAACTGCCTGTATAATGTGTCATTTTCAAGCAAATAATCATCTGAATTCTTTGAATAAAAATATTAATATCAATAAAAAATTTGAATATTAAAATACATTATTTTTTAAAGTAATTTTTTCACTTGATTTTGACTCTGTGATGAACGAGTTTTGATTATCCATAGAGATTTGAGATTTTTTGGTGAATTTATCATTTGTCTTAAGATCTATGTTGTATTTATCATTTTTTGAATTTTGATTTTTTTTACTATACGTTGACTTTAACAAATTTTGAAATTTGCCAATTAAACTTTTGTGTCTGAACGACTCGGAAGATTTCTTAATTGTAGGCTTTTCCATTTTTGACATGTCAATTTTTGATGATAAGGATGATTCACTTAATTCAGTACTATCTTCTATTGTTTTATCTGAAAATAAATTAATTTGAAAATGAATATTACTATTTAAAAAAAATTTTTAACTATCAAAATGGATATAATTAAAATATAAAGGTTGTTTGAGCAATTAATATACAAATTAGATCTTATTTGAAGCAATGATTAACTATCAAGGCTTTATTAAAATAATTTTTAACACATATAATAATTTTAAAAAACAAAATTGTATTTATTTATTTAAAATAATCTCTTATTAAGACTCTTAAATAAAGTTATATAATTACGAAATATTCTTAAGCATTTTTTATTAGGTATTAGAAAAATACAATCAGAAAAGAACCAGGCTATCTGTTTATAGGTAAAATTATTATCAATGTAAATTGTTAAATGAAAGAAAGATGCTTCAATTTCTTTCGTTTGAAAATAAATTTATGCTATAATTATCATCTTTTATAAACAAAAAATTAACTTTATTATTTTGTGAGAAGAAAATAATTGAATTATTTAATCTTCATTTCTAAAGACAAATCAAATAAATATATGTTAAAGAATAAAATAACCAAGCAAAAAATGTCCTGTCAATATTTTATTTCGTTTAGAACTGATTATAAAGCTAATTGGAAACATATCATTATTTTTTAATTAAAAAAAAATTTCAAAAATTAAAAATCTATATTTAATCAAATTTAATCTAAAACGAGTATTGATCTTTTTTCACATTTACAATAAATGAAAAAAATAAAATTATAAATTTTTTCATTTCAAGAATTGCTTTTATACCTCCAAACCATTGATTCATCACTAATTTATAAAGGATTAGACAAAAATTTAAATGATTTTTTCTCTTAATCTTTGGATTAATAATTTATTCAATTTTTTATAAGGCTATAATAAAGCTATTATTCGAACTTTTTAATAAAAATTGTTCTATAATCAAAAATTCTTAATTGATATTTAATTTTAGTTTATGAAGTATTTTCAACTATTCTTTAAAAGAAAGCTATTCAAATAATTGAATTTTAAAAGAGAATAAAATTTTGATTATAATAAACTGGTTCAAAAATAAGGCTAAGATTAAATATCATTGATACTTAATCTTCAAATAAACAAATTAAGTTTGATGAAAGAAAATAAAATTCCTTTTAATTACCCAGTTTGTCTCTTGATTTATCAATAGCCGTGAGAAAACTTCTATTTTTAGGATTTAGTCTATTAATTGTTGAGTTTTCGGCATCCGTATTGCTAACTTGGTATTGACTTGGTATTGAATCTACTTTGGTCTGGTTAATTGCTTCATTATTGGTATTAGTTAAATATTTGTATTCATTGAGCTTTTTGTTGTATTGGCTAATTGGTATAGATTCCATTGAGACTGATTTTGCGTTCTGTGGTACCAGATAGTCATTTTGACCTGATATATACAATTTAGCTGGGCGTCCAAGTGTTTGGGTTGAGTTAATCTGATTAAGCATGTGCAAAGTATTTGACCGCTTTGTGTTGCAGTCATTTAAAGACTGATTTCTGAGATGCTTTCCATAAGTTGCATACCCATTGGTAATGTTACCAGATTTCATGCGTTTTTCGGACACACTGCGTCTGCTCGGTGCATCCCGATTAAATCGAGAAAACTGCTCCGACTCGGCATACTCGTCTGATTTTCTGTTTGTATGTTTATTGAGTTTAAGAGTGTTTTTTACTGGCGACAAAGATTCATCTCTTTTATTCAACTTATTCAGCTTTCTGGACACTGTTATTTCAACTAGGCCAGGCTGTACCTCACGCTGCATGGCTTCTTTGAGTATATTCATAGCTTCATCATTGGACTTGCCAAGAAGGCTATAACCATTTATATCTGTTATCTGATCATTTAGCTTGATTCGACCATCTCTGCATGCTGCTCCGGCTTCTACAACAGCTTTAACAAAAATTCCCAAATCGACTAAATTTTCTGATTCTTCCAAACGCTTTGTCTTTCCTTTCACACTTATTCCTAAGCTGTCACATCCAACTTGTATTTTAAAAGTTAATTTTTGCCTGTTTGGATTCAAATTTTGATCTTTATTGCTCAAAGAGTCGTCCAATTTTTGTTCCGATGGTTCACTTGTCTTGTCCGAAAAATTCTCCAGCTCTGAATTTGCGTCACCATCCAGAATTTGTCTAGAAACCACAATTTCTACAGTTTCCCCAAATTTTACATCTCTCAAATTATTGACCACTTCATGAAGTGTCTTCTGGGTCATGTCAGTACCATTGACCTCTAGTAGGCGATCCCCGCGCTGCAAACGCCCGTCTTTTAGTGCTGCACCAACAGGAAGAATATTTTTTATATATATAGGACTGAATTCGCCAGGATTACAATAATCTCTAGCAGATAATTTGAATCCTAAGCCTTCAGGACCTTTCACAAGCTTGATACTAATTTTTCTACCAATTTTCTTGGTGTTTAAAGCTCCCAAATTAATTGAATTAGATTTAAAGACAGTATTCTCTTTGTTACAACCCTGGTCTTCTTTTTGTACATTTTTTTGCTTTTCACCTTCAATATTTGTTTGGCGAAAGATTTTGAATTCCAAAAGCCCATTTTGGATCAAATTTGACTGACCTATGGCTTCACGCAAAATTTCCTGGCACTTGACAAAACTTAGTCCGATCAGATTTTTGCGATTTATCTCCAATATACGGTCGCCGACTTGGAGTCGACCGTCGCGATAAACTCGCCCACCAGGCTCGATTCCTTGTATTATTAGACCCATATCTCTAATTAAATTTTATAATTTTTTTACACAAAAATTGTAAATTTATTTTATCTATTTTTGTATAAATCTTAATTATTTTCCAAACAAAAGGGTTTAAACGAAGGCTTGCACCATTCGGACGAGCCCTGGGGTTTTCCCTCAATTATATTAATCTATTTTTTCAGTAAACATCTTGAGGGTGATGTAAAAAAAAAAAGAAAGAAAAAATAAAATAAAGTGAAGTTTATATTTGATAAATAAGTTAAAAATCACTATACCTTTGGCTAATTGAATCAAAAGTGGGAATTACATGAATTCCAAGAGGACCAGGCGCTTGATTTGTGTTAATGAGTGTTATTGTGTACATGCTGCTTTCGTTTTGGTAACAGGGACCACTTGACCATAGGCCACTCTCATTTTTGACAATGGATTGACGATTTGAATTCACTCTTGCAAAGGAATTATCTGTTGAGCTATGTACTGCTTTTTTATTCTATTAGATAACTGTTTTATGATAACTAATAAATATTTGATTACTTTTATCATTTTGAAAATTATCGATCGGCTTGGGTTCATTTGATTGATTGCGGAATTTTGGTCGAGTTGATATAAATGAAGATTCGTCTGAAACTGATACAGACATGCTTTAAATGTTATTAATAAATAAATCACAATTTAGAATTTCACTTAAATATAAATTTGATAAAAATTTTACATAATTTAATACAACTATGAAAATTGAAACAATTGAAAATTTAATTTTTGTCTTAAAAAACCAAAAATTAAGCGGAAAATAATTTGCTCGTGGTACGATAAGCTCGGATTTCCAAATTCAAATTCAAATAAGAATTAATTTGAATAGTCTAATTCGAATGTAATACGATAATATCATAAGGTATATTTTTTCTGAAAAGTTAATTAATTAATGATCATATTTTAGCTTTTGTTTAAATTTATTGGAATAAAAATAAAATTTAAACATTTTTTGATTTCTATTAATATTTTTTTTACCAAACATTAATAAAATTTTAAAAATTAATATTTAAATAATAATATAGTAGATGATTTTTTTGCATAAACCAGTGAACTGGAGACTAGTCTGTATTTGTTCTTAAAAAATAATAACTCACTATTTGTCTTTATTGTTCCTTTAAATAGACTTTAATTTAAAGAAAACTAATTCTGATAACTAGAATGAAATTAAAGAATCTTAAATTAGAAAAACCGTGTTCAAAGCTTCGTTTGTTTTTCTCTATTAATTGGTTTGGTTACCTTCAAATAAACATGTTAAAATTTTTAACTAACTTTTTTTCAATTTTTGAGTAGAAAACTCTCAAAACATTGAAGCCAAAAATATCTTGCTCTATTTAAATTTTTATTTTAAAACTTAATTGTTTATTCAGGATTAAATTTTATTTAACTAGTTATAAAGCTTTTATCCTTTAATTATAGAAAAATTTAAGAGAAAAAACACAATTAATTTAGACTAAATTACAAAATTTTTAATGTGATTGGCAAAATTACCATATGCATGTCCAAACCTAAGAAAATTTTTAATTGTTAATATTAATCTCGAGTGTCAGTTTGATAAATATCATCAAGTTAAATATTTACAAATTTGTTGTTATTATTTAATAATTAATTTAAGACTCAAAGAGAAATAGAGTATTAAAGCTCATAAATGAAAATATAATAAATCCAATAGATTTACATCAAGTAAAAATATCAATTATTTGTAAGTAAGTCATTTTAAACTTGAAACACGTAGGGAAATTGTAGGTTGACATTTTAAAAAATTTATTTTTACAGATAAAAGTCTTACATAATCTATGAAAATTTGCACAGATTTATTAAATTAATAGACTTTTCTACTTATGGGCGATTAGATAATATTAAGAATAAAATATAACTTAAAACAAAAAATCTTATACCACTTGAAATAGCAAAGAGTTTTTACTTTTAGAATGCATAAAATTAATAACTAAGAAGAAACTATTATAAGAAAACCGAATGTGCATTATAATATTGAAAAAAAATAAAAATTAAAAAAGAATACTTTTTTAAGAATTAATAATATTTGAAAGGACTTAATCATAATTAGAACTTAAAAAGAGTTTTACTAACACACAACCAAATTCAATTTATCTAAAGATTTTTTAATTTTTTATAAATTAAGAAATAAATTTGAATAATACGATAAAGCTTCAAGAATATTTTGATATACTAATATTAAGTAATTTTTTCATCGGTATTTGGTCAGTCTTCTTTTTAAAGCGAATTTTAGAAAGAAAAATATATTTGTCATTGGTTTTTTCAAAATAATCCAAAGATATGAAAATCTTTAAATTGTATATTTGTTGTTCATAACTAAAATCAATAAAATACGATCTAAATTTACTTTATCTAAGGGAAAATAATAATATTTATTATATTCAATTTTATTTCTATTTGAATTAATAAATTTTGTTGATAGTTTTTTCTTTGCTTTATTGATTGATTACATTTTAAAAAAAGTTAACAGAATCAAAAGATAATTTAACATCAATATATATTATTTTGAACTGTTTTTTTTTTCAAAAAAAGTTTTATCAAATTTTTGCCTATTAAATTATATAAATTCAAGACAACAATGCTTTTTTTATTTCTATTTGGCTTTATTTAAAAAATATTGATTTTAAAATTTTTGCTTCATAATGGTAATTTTACTAAGATAGAAACTAATTTTCGGTAAGTTATTTTTTCTTAAAAAACATTCTCATTCAATTGAATAATTTAAATTCAAAGCTTTTTTAGATTTCAATAAATTTTTATTTGCTTTCCATGACCACCAATTTAGTTTAAGCTTATTTTTATTTATGATTGAAATTTTCCCAAAGTGCGATCATACGATCAAACAATCAGTGATCCTGCCTGATCACGTTTTCTTTGATAAAACTCTATGCAAAAAAAATTTTAATTTTTTGTGATAAAAATATGATCACAAGTTAAACAAGAATAATTGAAATATCAATAACTAATTTAAAAATTAATTTTGCTACATGTAACTTGACCTTTCACTCATTTTCCCTGGATACCCTGGAAATTTGCCTGCTTTTTTACCAAAATAATTAGGATCTTTTAAATTTTCTTTTGATTTTTAAATTAGTAAAAGCATTTTCTTTTTTTAGTACTATTTTGCTTTTAACTTGAAATGAAAATATTTATTTTTAATAAAAATCAAATTTTTAAACCATTTTAATCAAAACCTTTTTTTTGTTTTACAAAAAAAGTTAAATCTTTTAAAAATAAATTTTTTTGCGAACATGGTTTGGTTTGTTTAATAATTAAGACATAAACCATTAATGTTGATAGATATTTTATTTCAAATGTTTTTTTTTAAAACAAAAATTGATTTAGGTCAGTGAATTTTGATATTTATTGAATCATAAATTAGCTCTTTATCAAAAAAGGTAATTAACAATTTAAAACCAAAACTAGTTTGTTTTGAAAGAGTGGTTTTTTTAATATTTTCGATACCCAAAGGCTTTTCCACGAACCCAGCTTGAGCTCAATTGCATCAAAAAGGTGGTTGAATGGTCAAAGATATTATGACAGCAATTAAAATATTTGTTTAAAAATAGATGTAATTAGAAAACCACTTGAGACAAAAAAGAATATCGGTATTTCAACCAATATTAAAAGATCGCTTTTTAACACTTTTATTAAAAATAACAATATCATATATGTTTTGAACTCTGACATTTAAAATTTCACACATTTTTTAAATGTAAATTAGTATATATTTGAATTTTTTTAACCTTTTTATACTTGGCTTAAACTTTGATGCCAAAATTTAAATTATTTATTGATCATTTTTTGAATACAGGTTCAAATTAATTAAAGTTCTTGAAAAATATATTTTGAGAAATTGTTGACTGTTTTGAAATTGATACTATTTATTATAACTCATAATGTTTAAGCTTTTATTTATATTGATTCATTGAGCAATTTAACGAGACAGGAAAATATATTGAAAATTAAAGTAAAATCAAGATATTTATCTTTATTTACTTAGAATATAATTCTGTATATTTAAAGCATTATTTATAAACAAGAAAAAGATATAGCAAATAAATACTGTAGGAGCGTTTAGAAAAGGTCATATCTGAAAGGAACAATTACAAATATTTGCTCGTTTATAAGCTTTATAGAAATTTTGCGTAATCATGACAAAAATACAATGAAAGAAAATATTTATTCTCGGTTTTAATTGATTTTTTAATTGGCTTTTTAGTACCAAATTGGCATTTCTCACTAAGTCAAAATTTCTTGGCAAACCTAGATGCTTTTTTTAAATATTTAAGTTTAATTTAAAGGCTCAAGTAATTGCTTTTTAAAATATGTAAACAAATAAATTTTAATCTCATATATTCTTAATATTCCGACAAAGTTAATAAAATATTAATTTAAGAAAAAAAAAATGCTCGCTCTAAAAACTTCTTAAACTCTAACTCGAATCGATTAATCAAACATTCTATTAAGGTAATCAAATGAATATATTGATTTATTGGCAATAGTGGTTAGTTGGAATTTAATTTAAAAGCTAAATAGAATTAAAGCTCTTTATTCTCTTGTTTACAACATTGTACTTGGTTTATCATTAAGTAATCATTAAAGATAAAATATTATTATAAATATGTATTTTTTTAATTTTTATTCTTTTTTAAATTCATTAAGTTCTTTGTTGCTTTGTTTTTAACTTTAGATAAAAAGCACCCTAAAAAACTTATGCCTTTCTTTCAACAAATTTTGTTTCAAGATATTCCGAGATTTTTGGTTCGAATTTTCATCAATCGCAGCAAAATGC
This sequence comes from Brachionus rotundiformis, assembly GCA_016802295.1. Classification (NCBI taxonomy): domain Eukaryota; kingdom Metazoa; phylum Rotifera; class Eurotatoria; order Ploima; family Brachionidae; genus Brachionus; species Brachionus rotundiformis. Next base: position 1,442,706 of record JAESIW010000180.1, read on the forward strand.
GGTATTTTATCCTTTCTTATTTTCTCAATACTCATTAAAAAACTATTTAATCAATTTAGACATGCTATCTTAAAATTATTTATATTCAAACGACTTAAATTATACATAAGTATATAAAAAATCCCAATAGATACTAGAGATAGAAACTAGAGTAAATAAACTTCAAGCCGAAAAATCTAATTTGAAAATGGATTAATTAAAGAAGCAAGTGAAATTAAGTTTAATTTGTTTTTATTTTGTTTGGTTTTGTTTAATTTTAGGGTCCGGTTTAGATTTTTTACTAGTTTAAAATTGAGTCAATAATTTTTTGAAAATTTGGAAATTTTAAGTCTTCGAATATTTCACCAGAAGCAAATTTAAAATTTGTTTGAAAAAAGATTTTTTTTGCGAATTTGTATTCTTAATAAAAGGTTATATGATATTGTTTTATGTAATAGTTTATAAGCATCCAGAAAAGTGCTCTATAATACGAAGAAAATTTTAGATTAATTTAATTTGTGCGAGTTATTTAAAAAAAAAGAACAGACTTTGAAAATTTTAATGTTAATAGAAAAATAATTAATTTTTTTTGTTTGATTTTTAATGCAATAGAGATAATTTTAATGAAGCTAAATGTTTTTGAAATTTGCTAAACGAATGTTCAAAAATTTATCTATTCAAATTAGTTTTTTATTTCTAAAACAAATTATTTTTAAGATTATGCAACTTGTTTTTGTTTCATTAATACTTAAACTATACAAAATTTGTTTTTTAAAAATTTTGAATTTAAACTTTTTTTTTGTTTAATTTTTTTTCTGCTCAAGTTTAAATTAAAAGCTAATCTTAAGCTTATTAAAGGTTTTTTGAAAAAATAATTTGATAATTTCATTTCTTTAAGACGCTTAGCTAAGTGTGTTGCTTTTCCAACACCAATTATCATCCAAGTACCCATAGCCACTTTTGTTATTTTTTAAAATTTGTATAAATCTTGAATTTGAATGGCATAAACACTTTTTATTCTTCAAACCTTTGTTTTCTGGCGTGCTTTAATAGTTCGCTTTTTTCAAGTCGCCGAGCAGGTTCAAATTCAATTAAAGATTTTTGAAGTGAAATTTTATTTGAAAAATTTAAATTAATTTTGATTTATCCTTAATGAAGAGAAAAGTAACCCTTTACATTTAGCTTAGTTAATTTTATCTAGCTTCAAAGTAGTTCTACGGGTTCTTTATACCAGAGGCACCCGTTGTTTTCAATATTTATACAAATCATGATCTTATCAGATTAGTTTAAACGAACTGAACATTTAGACAACTAAATCAATAGGTATTATCAGCAAGGAATATTCCCATGCTAATCACTATCTTAAATGATGAGCAAAAGAAAACAATTTTGATCCGACCTGGTGAGGAAGTTTTTCGACTACTACTTGTATGGCACTCTATTTTCTGGTATCTTAGGGTATAATTTTGGCTTTGTTTTGGATGGATTCTGATTAAGCGCAATTAAAACTGATCGACCTTATTGTTTTTAATTTCAGATTAGCTGTGAATTCTTATCTAGTTGAGGAAATAATTTAATTTGGATTTTTTTTATTTTAGATAAAGAAAAAATGCCTGTTAAATCTTAATTTTTTGTTATAGGGCGGAATAATTGGAAAAATATTTTCGATCTAAAACTGGTATGTTTATTCAATTGGGAAAATTTTTGAATTTTAAGTTCTGTTGTGTGTATGTTTTTTTTTTAGTTTTAGTTATTCCAATTCTTCAAGTTTTAAATGTTTTTTTTTCTTCCATGGTTTCCAGCGTTCAGAAAGAAACCATTTGAATGCTAATCTTAACAATTGATCAGGTACTTTTTCCTATCACATACAGCAAGGTTTTTTATTTTTAATGAAGTCTCATAAAGTACGCATCAAGTAAATTGTCTGAAAAATATACATTAATGATAAAAAATTAAAAAATTATTTTAATTTGTTTTCATTCTAAATCTAACTGAACCGAGATAATTTTTTTTCTGGACTAAAAAATAAAATTAATTATTTGCTTGATTAAAATTTTATTAAAAATTTGAAAGTGAGCGATTTTTATAAATGATTAATTTTATGGAAAGTTTTAATGACATTTCGTGAACACTGGTCCTTAGAGGAACCAGCGTATAATCTTATTTTAATACTTGTGATCTTATGAACGCTTTAGATTAATCAAAAAAGAATTAATTATAAGATAAACGTGGTGCGTTCTGTCAAAATCAAATTCGAAATTCCAAGAGATCTAATTTCTCACTTGGATCCAAAAATCTGCAAATTAAAGCTTAATTAAATTTTTGGATTATCATTATTATTAGAAAAAACGCGAATAATTAAAGATAATTTTTAGGATTTTTTCAAAGTTGAATATTATTCAAAATTCAATGCGTTTTTAATTTTAATTAAGATAATAGATATTTTTTTACTAATAAAATTTATTGCCTAGAAATATAAATGTTATTTTCATGTTAATGTTTTATTACCTGTCGGTTATTCATTGAAGATAAGTATTAACACATTTAGTGATTTTTATCTTTTTATTATTTTGTTTTTTTTTCAATATCTTAAACAAAATTAGATTTTAGTTTATTTTAACTTTGCGGATGTAATGATAACAAAAGAGTTTAGATACAAAATTAACAAGGTATTTCAAGGGTCCATTTGAAGTTGTTGCCACTTGTCAGAAATCATAAAAATTAACAATAAAAGCTAACGTAACAAATTTCGATTATTGACCTTAAATTTGGACTTAAGATTGTCATTCAAGCTTATCCTTGAGGAATTTGGAGCTAATTGAAGTTTTTTTAACATTTTTTGTTTTGAATGACCACTCTTGAGATATCCGTAGACCTATTCAATTAAAGCAATCATTTTGAATAGGTTAAAAACTTAAAACTTTTTTACTATTCAAGTAAAATTTTAATTTTAATTTTAAATAGAAACCTAATCTTCATATGACTAATACAGATTATTTCTTATAACAAAAAATTAATTTAAATTATGCAAATGACAGTACCTTGAAGCCTAGTTTTTGTTAGTAAAATTTGTCAAGGCGTTTTCAAAAAAATTCAAAAAGATAAAATCAGTTTTTAAAATAGATAGAGGTTGGCCTGCAGCGTTTGATCGACAGGTCCTGCCAGGATTTCAATTAGAAAAGTATTCAAAAATATTTTCAATTAATTAACTATTCGTAGTTCTAGCCTACTCAGGTCTATTTCTCCATTTAGGATATTTGTTATCAAAATAAACAAGACTTTGTTAATCAAATATATACAAATTTAAACTGAATATTTAAAAATAAAAATTTTACATAATTAGGCAAATTTTTTTGGATTTGTAGCCAAGCTTTTTCAATATTTTTAACTATGAATGAATTTAAAAAAAAAACAATTAATCAAGTCAAGTAAAAGATACTTTGTTTAGTTGAATGGAAAAATTAAAAAAAAAGAAAAATAGAGGAAAATCTTAAGTTGGCTTGAGTTCGATTTGTATGTCAGTTGATGTTTATGTTTTTATTAAAATGTGTGTTTTTAATCCCTTTAAAAACACGTACATTGTTTTTAGTATTTTGGTTTTGAATTAAATTAGGCTAGGTTAAAACCAGACCAGATTTTGTCCAGGTCAAATATTGTTTATCCACACTAATGAAGTTATGGCAAAGACGAACGCGGTGCGGAACAGCACTATACGCCCAGTCAACGCCTTAATTGCCTATTGATTTTTAATTTTACATGTTGACTCAAGGCATTGGGTTTCATTGAAAACTGGTGCTCTCATATCTACTCTTAAAACTTGATATTTATAAAATCTCTTATCAAATATAAACGAAACTAATTATTTTTTTAGATGGAAAAATCATGACGGTTCGACATTCATTAGCTATTTCGTTTCATAAGATTTGCCAAGGAATTTTGGCTTAAAAAGTTAAATGAGCTTTTTTTAATTAAACATATCATTAATTTTACCAAAACATTAGCTTCTGATAAATTGTTTTTTAATTAAACGCTACAATGAAAGTAACAATTTGTTTTGACGATGTTAAAATTATAGTACCATGCGGTAACCAAACAAATGAGGAAGATAAAATAAATAACAATAATCTTAAAGTGGGCGATGTGATTGAAAACGCCATTCTACGGTACAAAAAAGCAACTGGAAAGGTAAATAGTTACTTAATGATATTTGATTGTTATTTTGCTAAATAATATATTAATCAAAAATGCTTAGAAAATAAAAAATTTATTTAAAGTCACATTCTCATGATCAAAATTTTAAATTAAAAATGTTTTGTTAAGTTTATTTTGTAATTTAAATTGTTTAAAAAAACAAAAACAAGATTTTTGATATTCATGTCTTTTCTGCTAAAGTTATTCGATGTAGAGATTTTATAATACTAATTTTTATTGTTTGGAAAAAAAAAATTTTCCGGGACAGTTCAGAATGGATTTTCATCCTTCTTCTCAGCCCAACGTTTGATTTAAAAAAAAATTTTTAAAAATATAAATAATAAATGATCATACTAATGGAAAAGTTATAATAGACATAATTTTGCTTTATTACAAGGAAATTAAAGAGGAATTTACAGATTTTATCTTTGAACAAATCTAAAAAAAGAAGGAATTTTTTGAAACATGATTCTAATTTTATCATGATACTCTAAGTTGGTCACGGCTTTTTTGACTAGGTGCATTTAAATAAATCTCTAAATCTCCCAAATGATTTAATAGTCAGATAGAACAAACTAAAAAGCCTAACTTTGAAAAAATTGTTTATTCAAAGGTTATACAAATTTAATTTTTCTCTGATATTTTATCCGAATGCCTTAAATATTTGGCCTTGTAATTGACCGACTAAAGCAGATTGATATTTTAAAACATGAAAGATAAATTATAAAAATAAACTTGATTAATACTGGAAATATTCTCATTGTAAGCATCTTGGAGTCTATTCTAAAATATGTTTTGCCTGCTGGTCAATTTTAAAGCTTGCTAAAATCAATCTAGATAAGAGAACATTTGAAGAATGTAAACTGATATTTGAGGCATGAGTTTATTTTAAATTATCAATCTTTGAGAAAAATTTAATTCTGTTTGATAAGTATCAATCACCTGGAATATTGTGGTAGGATACTTTCAATCAAATTATGGCGTGTTCATTAGTTTGATTTATCACGGATAAATCAAACAAACTCCAGTAATTTAAGATTTTATATTTGTTTAAGTAGACCTGTATCAAAAGTTATGTTCTGTATAATTTTTTTCTAAGCTTGCAGATTTAAATATTTGATTTTACAATAAATCTAATATTTATCATACGACTGTAATTTTTATTTTTGATATTCGATAGCCTTTAGTTGAGCTTTAGTTTCTCAAATTTCTGTTAGTTTAACTCGAAAACTTTCTAAAATCTTGGTTAATTTAATCTAAATAGCACTAATCGTTGTCTTTTAGTATAAAGTCAAAATTTGCTTAAAATTTAAACTCATTCGTACAAATAATTTTTTTAAATTTTAATTAATTTTTCTATAAATCATTAGAAAAAGTTAATTTTTGCCTCCTATGGCTAAATTTGTAAATTATTTTCAAGTTATAAAAGTTTCCAGATTTTTTATTTATTTTTTCTATCTTAAAACTTGATATCAGGTTTATAAAAAAGTCTATAAGCCAACAAAAAATTTTTTTTTGGATGTTCGATAACAATATTTTATCTGTGTTTAAATAACGAGATAAAAAAATTAATTTTTAAGAAAATAATTGTTAATTTAAAATTAAAATTTGATCATTAACAAGAAAAGGTTAATCTTAAATCATAATTTTCAAATTATGGATCGCAAAAAATTATTTTAAAAAAATAGGAAAATATAAAAATTATGTCTTTATTAATTGTGAAAGTTTTAAATTAGATATTGATCCAAGTGAGTAATACAATTGGACCAGTTTAATCTATTACCTAAAAATCATAATATTTGCTAGTATTTTGGTTTAAATTTGTTTTAGCCCTATTATGTCATTGTAGATATAAATAAATATAAATAAATAATACAAGATATTTATAATTGGCTCATATTTTGTTCTAGGTACCAATATTAAAACTAATTTTAAATAAATCGACTATTAATATTAATATTAAGATAAATTAATTTTTTAGACTCATATTATAAGTTATAAGTTATCTTCATTCTCAAAAAGGTTAGTAAAATAAATTGCTCAGACCAAGCAGAATTAAAAATAAGTTTGAATTTTTAAATATCAACACGAAAATTGAATTAAGTTTTGTTTTTCTATATATTTTCTAGTGCTCATGTATTTAATGGAACGTTTAGAAGCAGACGTTCAAAACTATTTTGATTTATTCAGATTCTATCTAAAAAAAAATTTGACCTGAAAATAAATTAATTTTTTTTTAATTTAATAAAGTCGAATACTTGTGTTATTAAAGTACTTAATTTACAAACAATACGTGACGGTGGTATTCTGGACCCTGACGACTACATACGAGACGTGGTCGAAGACAAAGAATTGGTAAACTCTTTTTGGTAGAGGAAATTTTATCTCATTTTTTTTTCAATACTTAGTTATCAGCTATTTATGAAGAATATCAAAACGGAGTTGCGGTATCGACCAAAAAGCCAACTTCAAACCAGCAGAACACAGATTCAAATATAATGCCCATTCAAGTTAATTGCAGCAAGCAGAATAGCCTGGAAAACACCTGTTTCGGTAATGGACACTTGGCAGGCAACCTCAAAAATTTCAAAGCACCATTTGCCAGCCAGATTGCCAATCAAATGGATAACTATGGATACATTCAAAAGAATCAAGTTTTAGTCTCCAAGACCGATGTAAATAAACCTAGCAAACCAAGTGAGTAGTTAATTTTTTTGGTCATAAAGTATTTATTTAAATAATTATAATCTCAAAAATAAACCAAGTAAATAAAATCTGGCCTCGCTTGGATAAAGATAATTCAATAACTTAGATAAAAATGATAACATATAATTTTCTCAATTTTTATCAAACACTATTTTTAGTTTTACATATTGGAAAAATATATTTCTAGAAATTCCATTAATTAAATAAAATTTAAATTCGCTTTATCAGTGGAAAAAAATAATTCAAAATGAAGCTCTAAATTGGGTTAAGCAAATTTTTTTCTTATTTATAATTTTCATTGTTTCTAATCAAAAACTGACAAGCTTAATAAGAAATCGAGCATTTATTTTATACTTATAAAACTTTTTTTCTCATAATTGGCTGATCGTTTTTCTCTGAATGCTACCTATCGATCAAGCTGGAAAATTATTTCCACTTTTTTTTATATTAAAACCAAAAACAAATAAAAAATAAAAAAATTGATTTATTTTTGGTTTCCAAATATCGGTATTGCGCATTTAAATCCATTTCTTTATTAACTGATTATTTGGACATAAATTAAAATTGTATTTTTCATTTTATTTTATTATTTTTTTTAAATTAATAGAAAAATAATAAGCTGAAATAATTAAGATTTGTTTATTTAGGCTTTATTGAGGATCAAAAACTTCCTAAAAATCTCTGGTATTGCCACAAAGCTATGCCACTTTAGAACGCTTGGTTTGATTCAAACCGACTTAACAATATTACCAAAATTCTAATAAGAAAATAAATTAGTCATTGTATCCATCATTTAAAAACGCATTAGCTTTGGCTTCAAATTGAATTATTTACGGTAATTTAACATATAAAACTAATATTATATACAAAAAATGGGCGGGCTAATTGTTATTTACCTGAACAATAGATTTTTCATTTAAATTTACCTGGTCAAATGAGATAAAACTCGTCCATTAAGACTTGGTGTGTTCACTCATAAAATCTCTTTACCTTAATACCCACAAAATTCGTATATTTTCTATTTGTACAACACATAACTATTTTTCATATTTCTTCCTTGTACCTTTTTTAGTCTAGTTTAGATATAAAGAGCTCAATCCAAGTCGCTCTACTACATACAAAAGCTTGACTTAAAGATTTAATTTTTTTTTTTAAATTATAATATTTTTTCATAAATTTCATATTTTTTTTTATTTTTTGTAAGGTAATTTACGAGTCAAGAGCGGCAGCGAATCATGTATATACAATAACATTTTGAAGCCGAATGCGCCAAATTTATCGCTCATAACAGTGAACACGCCAAATTTGAACCAAGCACCAAGCAAAAACATGCCAGACACGGACACCAACTACTTCAGCCGGGTCAACACAAACCGGCAATCGATTGTCAAAAATGACAATGGTCTTTGGGCCAATTCGGTTCATTCCGATGACTATGCCGATATTTTTACCATTACCCTCAACAATGAAAACAGTCCAGCACAAACACCTAGACCGCTTGGTATACATGTGATTCCCTCTCATGATTCCAATACTCAAAAGTAAGCCCAATTGTATCCAGTTGAATCAATCCAATTTGGCATATTTCTTAGCCATTCTAATTATTCCTGATATTTGATGATTATTGTTAATTAAAATTTTGCAGGTTGTAGTTGTGTGTCAGCTATTTGGTTGGGAAAATAATCTCTATTTTTTAAAGGCTGAAAATAATTAATATTACGTAATTAAGCGTGATAAGACTCTAAATTCACCTAACTATCACCGCATAATAATTAAGAAAAATATTAATTTACAAAACATTTTTTAGATAAAACTTGAAAATCATTTCGTATATAAATTTTATCTGTAAATTGTTAAAATGAAAGTTAGATGTGTAATCTTTTGACATTTTTGTTTAACATTTATACTTGTAAGCTCAAGAAGATAAGATTTTTTCTCTTATAAACAAAATGTTAAGTGGTTCAAATATTTAATGCATTTAGATTAGAAATAGGAAGCCTAGACCAAAAAGTTAATATTAAAAGATTTTGAAATTGTGAGCAGATTTAACTATTAAAATCTATTTTAATAAAGTAAGAATTTTCACGGAATATAAAAGGTTTAACTTTTAAATGGGACATTAACTTCTTTATGACTAATTTGCTTTAAATGCAGGCTTATAGAAGTAAAATAAAATCAATTTTTATATAAAACCTGAGCTATGGAAAGAAAGGTTACTTGTCATTTCATACCTGAAATCGACTTTAATAAATTTTTTCTATAAACTAGTTATGACATTTCTCTTTTAACTAATTTCTTATAAAAAATATTCAGGTTTAAAAATTTCAGTATGTACTTATTGGTATTTTTCACTGATCTTTACCAAGATCGACTTTATATTTTACATTTTTTTCCAAACAGATTATTTTCTTTGCCAAAAATAACTACCATGTCAACAATGTTAAGTTACTATTTCGCAAAAATTAAACTAAGATTTCAATTATTTAATTTTTTTAGGTTAGATTTCTTTGATGAAACCAACAAAAAATTTGTCCAATATTCGGGCATTTAGACTTTTTTGCCTAATTCTTTTAAAATTATATGTCTTGTTAGTTTAACTAGAATTAAAAAAGTATTTTTTGAACAAAAAAATATTATGTTAAGAAAAATATTTGCCCTATATTAAACAAAAAAGTTCTTGAGATGATTTGGAACAAATGAAAAGGCTTTCTTTTTTATGCTAGACTTGAATACTGAGAATAAAAATTAGAATTTTAAAAGTTTATTTCATTTACAAATTTAAAATTTATAATAAAATCAAAAAAGCTATTTTTTAAAAGTTGTATAAAAATGTACCATAAATTTTAGGTTTTTACACCACATCGAAATTTTTAAATTCGAATTAGACCAAATACTGTTTGATTTGTTATTTGATAAACAAACAAATACCAATGTTCAGTCAAGACCGGTCATAAATCTAGTTCAAATTTATTTTGGTCTTAGCGTAATACATATAAAGTAATTGAATGACTTAAACCCGAACTTAGACCACCACTAGAGCTTTACCTTACCGCTGCTTAACTGCGCTTTTATCTGGAATCCATTTACCAATGTTAAATTTTTTGTTTTAAGGGACTCGGGTTTGATCATTCAGAGAATAGAGCCAAACGGCCGAGTTCACAAAGACGGTCGGCTTCAGATTGGAGACCGCATCATTGAAATAAACAGACAAAACCTGGTCGACACAGACTTTATTGAGTGCCAAGAAATGCTACGTGAAGCAATTGTGGCTTCAAATGCCGATTCCCGAGTTCTCGAGCTCAAAGTAGCTCGACTAAAGCCAAACGAACAAACACCAGATGACAAAGAAAACACTGATGAGATTAAAAATTTTAATACAACTTCGACCAATTTAAATGTAATGAACACCAAGAAATTGGGCAAAAAAGTCACTGTCCAATTAGTTAAAGGCCCACAAGGCCTTGGCTTTAAGCTAGCGGCCAGAGATAACTGCACTCCGGGAGAATATAGTCCAATTTATATAAAAAACATTTTGCCAAAAGGAGCGGCAGTTACCGATGGTCGTTTGCAACGAGGTGACCGCCTCTTGGAAGTAAATCAAATCGACATGACCCAAAAGACACTTCACGAAGCGGTGAACATTCTGCGCAACACCAAACTTGGTGATTGTGTCGAAATAGTGGTGTCACGCCAAGTGATGCCCGTGGCCAATTATGGTCTGCCCAGAGAGCTCAATGAGCCAAATAGTGATGAGATAAAATGTGATGATAAAACATTACCCAAACGGGAACTTCTTACTTTTGAAATTGCCCTCAATGACACTGGTTCGGCTGGTCTTGGAGTAAGTGTCAAAGGCAAAACAAAGCGACTAGAAGACTCGGAAAATTCTGTCGATTTGGGAATTTTTGTCAAGACTGTTATCAACGGTGGTGCAGCCAGCAAAGACGGAAGACTGAGAGCAAACGACCAACTCATTAATATAAATGGTTTTTCTTTGCTTGGCAAATCGAATGAAGAAGCCATGCTAATTTTGAGAGAGGCAATGCAGGTAGAGAGCAGACCTGGTCACATAGAGCTTACTGTGTCCAGAAAACTGAAGCCCGAGATCAAACCAGACGAGAGAGAGGAATCAAGACAATTTGTCAAGATAATTTCGCACAATAATCGCAAAATGGACGAGCTCGAAGAGGAAAGGGCGCCTAGATTCAACAGAGATGCGCCCAATAGACGAAGTATGTCCGAGAAGCGGCTCAAACTCGGCCCTGTGCCGGCCAATTTTCAAACCAGGCGAAACCAGTCCATTGACCCAAAACGCTCTCAAACAATCCAAGGCATTTCATCCATTGCCAACAACAATTTTCACCAAGACTCAATGGATTCAGAAGAAAGCAAAATTCCAAGTAAGTTCTGGTTTTATTTCAAACTCATCTTTCCATAGGGTTAGGCAGAATAAAATTTGATTTCCAGGATCTACAACATGTTCAGCATCAATATCATCTATGAGTAATTACACTTATAATTCAAGTCACGAGACAGAGCCTCGGCCTATTGAGCCTAAGATAAAAAAAAATTTTTGCATACCCATAGCTTGTAAGAGTTCGAGACTAAGGTACAAAAAGCCTTTGGACCGCCGAGTGAGGTCAAGTACTTCATCGGCTCAGTCCATTTCGCTAACTTTATCCGACTCGTCGGGCTCAAAGTCACCCGAGAACCGGCACCAATTCATCGAATCGCTCACATACTCTAAGCTAAAACCCATTGAGTACTTAGCCGAAGACTTCAGTGATTTCAGTAGGAGATCAAGTGACCAGGAAGAGAACGGCTCGAACAAACCACCAAAGCCAAAGTCTTGTTTTAATATTAAACTCTTGAAAAGTTCCTATGGTTAGACCAATTTTTTTAGCTTTCAAGTGTGTTCTAGGTTGTGTCCTTGGTATTGATATTGCCTGATTTGTTCCCATTTTTTTTTATTTTGTTTGTCAAAAAAATAAAAAATAAAAAAAATATATTTTTATTAATTTTATTTTTTTTCAGAGCAAAATTTGATTGTTCAAGACCAGATGGACGAGAACACACCGTATTATACCGAGGTTAAGACCAGAAAGTCGACCTCGATGGAATCATTGCCGCAAAATGGCACTGAAACAAGGCCCAAGCAGCCAAAAGTGGTCAACATTCACAACAAATTTGGCACTGTAAGTGGTGCCAGTGTTCAAAACAGACCCTCTGTGCTGCCTAAAGAATCTGCGAAGGACTCAGACGTGGGGGTGAACCGGTTCCGTGCTGTCAATAGAAGCTTCAGGACTGCGGTTGACAAATCCCTTGATGTGCCTGCTCAATCAAATGGTAAGTTATTTTTGACTAAAAAATCACATGTCCGAAATTCATTGAAAACAGTTCCCAGACAACCTGAAGGATTTGTCAAACGATTAATTCACAATTTTAACATGCTTGAGTCGAACGTTCCAAGCCGTAAGGCCTCGGTTCTTGTTCCCAAGCGAGAGGGTATTTTTTCAAATTTTAAGATAATAAGCTCAAATAACCTCATTTAATATTATTAATTTAAATTTAATAAGAAAAATTTTGTTTATATATTTTTATTAATTAAGAAATTCCTATCACCTTTGATGAGCCAAAAAAGTGCGAAAACCGAAAACTAGTGGATACAATCAAGAGCAAGGATACCAAAAGCTTGATTGGAAAATTTCAGAATTTGTTCAAGTCCAATTCAGCCAAGAAAAACTCGACTGAAGATGTAAGCCACTCTTCAAGTGGAAAGCCAGGTGTCGAATTGGTTAACTTTCACAAAATTGACTCGAACCAAAAGTTGGTTCAATCTGTAAAGTCGTCACCAAATCAAAACATTAACAAATTGCCAAATGATGTAAGTCTTCTCATTTCTCATTCACTTTTTTATCACTTTTTACAAAAAATTTTTACACTTCTTTTTCAAACTAACTTTTATTCACGAACAAGAGCAATTTTTTGGAATTTCGACAAAATTTTTTGGGCTATAGTGCCCAAAACCATAAACCATGTCAGCTCTTAAGATTAAAATGTAAAAAAGTTATTAAAAATTCAAGCCGAATTAAAAAACTTAAAATTTAAATTTATAAGTTTTAATTTTTAATTTTTAATTTTTAAAACTTCTTTAAATCTTTACTGATGTTGACCATCTATTTTGATATTTTTAAGTTATTGAGATTTTTTATGAAGAATATTTTAAAATTTAATCTACTATGCTGATGAATATTAAATTCATTGATTGATAATTAAATAAATTGGTTTGGAAAAAAATTTATTTATGGTCCAAAAAAGAAAAATTGTCGAAATGGACTCTTTTAGATTGGAGAGGCTCTATTTCCCTTAATTGATTATTTAATATATTTTTTTAATTTTTATAGACACGATTTTAATTTTTTAGTAAAATCGATCAGGTAAATAATTCAACACTTGTTTAAGGCTTAAAAATTAAACCGCTTTTAATATTTGTGTGTGGTATCCGTTTACCAAATTTTCGTTTTTACTAATGCATTTGTTCCTATCTAAACGGTGCCCATACCTTTACATGTTATATATGTTACTAATACCGAATGTTCACTAACACCAAAAAATCAACCACTAAAAGTTGGTTCGATCACATGATTATGCTTTGTGAACAGTCGAAAATACTCAATTGGCTAAATTAACTTTTTCTTTAAGACTGATGTGATAATTGACAATGACACGATGTATACCCAATATAGGCCAGACTTTGGTAAGACAATTAAGCCGACTCAAAGCCAAATAATGCATAAACCTTACTTTGCCAATCGTGATTCACTTTTTTACCACTCAACTGACAACCATAGGAAGACTTATAGCCAACGGCAGCAACAGTTTATATTTGAGCAACAAAGAATTCTGCGGCAGCAGCAGAAAAAGTTTATGGAACAGCAAGAGAAATTAAAAGAAATGGAAGAGGCCAAGTGCTTTATGTTCAAACCTAGAGAGGTAAATGATTATGAGGATTTTAGACAGAAAAAAAATGGTTTTATTCATCACTCGATGCCGTTTAATGGTTCCAACCAAGTTCGACCAGTTGCCGAACTATTCAACGAGGTTGTTCATCAATTTGATCGAATGAATGTGAATCAAATGTCTACTAAATCTCAACCACCTATTTCAGCTAATTATCAAAGAGATTTAATAACATCTAATAAAAACTCGTTTGTGAATAATGAAATTCCTTTGTCTGGTTCATCTGCCATGTCTTCTTCGTCTGCATCGTCCAGCTCGTCTACATCGGTATCGGATCGATTTTATAATCAACATTCTATGCTTATTCAGCCTCATCCAGCTCAAGTTTAATAGATTTTAATGTAAAAATTTTTTTATTTAAAATGTTTTAAGTTTTAAGATTTAAAATTTCACTTTTTGTTTAAAAAAAAGAGAACTAATTCTAAAAAAACTGATAATTTTTGTTTATTAGTTGTTTTTATTTTCAACTGTGAGTGAGTTGAGTTTTTAGAGTTTTTTTTTAAAATATGTTGATTGTTTTTTCTTAATATTTTTTTAATGCATTTTATATTTAAAAATAGAAATAACCTGTAAATAAAATTTGAATTAAATCAAATCTTTTTAATTAAAAAAAATTAAATTTTAAATTTTATTCTTGTCCAGTATTTATTTGAATTTCATTTTCAAGAATCAAACTTTTAACATTTTGCATTAAAAAAAATTCGATTTAAAACTTGTTTATATAATTAATAATATGTTAAGACTTAACTTAAATCTTAAATATTATTTTAAGTGTTTTAATTTTGCTGATGCTTGATTCTCTTTAAGTTGATAACATTATCTTAAGAGATAGTATATAATATAATATTAATTTCTATCATTTAGGGGCTTTTTGGCTGAATTAAGGCAAGTTGAAGTTTATGATCAAATTAAAATGATCATGCTCAAAAATTATTATAAAAATATGTTTTTAAATATTTTCGACTAAAAAATTTATTGCAGAATCACATTTTTAAAGTAAACAAACAATGTAAAACTTAATTTTTTGTCTGCAAATTTCTGCAAGAATTTAATACTTGCAAAATTTTGCACAATACTCGATTATGATTTAACATGTTCTGTAACACATGAAAATATACATTTTTCAATTAAAAAGATTCTAAAAAATTAAAAAAAAAATAAATTTTGAGCATGATCATTTTAATTTGATCATAAACTTCAATATGCCTGAATTAATCTAAACTAAATGAGACAGATCAAATCCTTAACATCTCCTTGTCTATTCTTGATTTAAGACTGTTGAACCATTTGGCGCATATTGCATGCTCAGAAAGAGCTTTCCAATGTGACACCTCTCTATTAGTTAGATAATTTTATCTGCTGGGACTTTTTGTATTAATTGCATGTTGTCTCCTCAAATTCATCAATGAGATTTTCGCTTAAAACTAGAAGCACCAAGAATTTTTTTGTGATTTTTTAATCCAAAATATTTTTTTAAAAAATCTCTAGTAATTTAACTGTTTATTAAACTTGTTATTTAATAAAAAAGATAAGATCTACTTAATTCATAAAAGATTGGTTTATATTTAAATCTGTCCAAAAGATTTAAAATGATGATTTTAAATTTTTAAATCCTCATATTTTCTTGTGTTAACTTATACCGTTTATGTTATTAAGGCCATTTATTAATTAATCATTTTCATAAAATCGTCTTTTTCTCTACGATCCTCAAGTTTTTGGAACTTTATATTTTTGACAAGTTTGATTAACTTGGTAACTCTTCATTCGGATTTTATTGAGAGTTTTGTTAGGCTTTGAATAATTGTTTGTCTAGGTAGGAGAATGATCTTTTAATCTTATTTAAGACCCTATTAGCTTTGGTTGCAATCGAACATTGCTTGCACCTATTTGATTAATCGAAGTTATTGATAAATATTCAAACATTATCAGTCATTGTGGTACACTGCTTTTCACCATTTGTCAATCGGATGAGTTACAGCCTAACACTTCTTTCTGTTCCCCATTAAGTAGAAAGATTTCAGCCACCAAAGGATTCACCAATTACATCGTAAGATTTTAAGTTAGTGAGCAATTTTAGATGAGGTAGCTTTTCGAAATTTGTGTAAATAACATATTTCTTTATATTTTGGTCTTGCTCATTTGATATCACTTTTTAGTTTATTCTCTGTTAAAAAAGTAATCAATTCATCTCTAATGATCTCCATAGTTTACATAAAATTTATGTAAGAGACACTGGTCTTCGTTCGTGAAATCAAGTTTTGATCCACTCTGTTTATTTGGGTGGCTTAGACGGTTTTCCATATGAATTGAGAAAAATTATTGAGATTGGAACAAAGAGCGAATGTGACCAATTTTTCAATACAATTCCTGAAATCTTGTCAATACCAGGAGATTTATTGACACCCAAGTGATGCAAATATTTTTCGATGTTCAGTTCACTAAATCTTTGGCATGGATAACTGGATACATCAAAGATTAGAAGCTGGTTTAAATTAATAATGGAAAAATTGTTATCGTTAAAAATCTGGAAAAAATTATTCAAACAAAAAATCATCTAATTCTTGACGAATTAAGTTTAATTTAATTTAGGTGATCAGTAAATGCCAACATGTGTAGTCTTTTTTTGTTTAAATTGAAGTCAAAAAAATAAATTCTAGCCGATAAAAATAAAAATTGTTTTAATTTTTGAGGAATTACCAAACCATCTGAAGAAATTTAATAACGCATGATAATTTTCCAAATACAAAATAAAAATTTTATTTTTTTAATTTTTAGATTTTCAAGGTAAACAATCAGACAGCATTTGGATTGTTAGATTATTTAATAAATAATACCAAAAAATTTAGTTTGATATTTTTTATATGAATATCAGTTTAAATTTATTTAATTTTAATTGCGTGATCATTTTGAGTTGAAAAATTTTAATTCAATGTTTTTGTTACAGAGAATAAATTAATTTTTTTTTCAAAAAATTGACACGCTTCACTTGATATTATAAATGCTTTGAAATAGATTACAAATAAATAAGTGAAAATAAAAAATGTTAGATACAAAAACATATGTTATGAAAAGCTTCATAATAAGCGTCTTATCAAAATTTTATTACTATTTATAACAATCATTTAGGTCATTTTATTAACTAAAAAGCTAAAATTAATCAAAAGTTTTCTTATTAATTTTATCTATCAAAAAAAAAACAGCTGCTAAATTTTTAATCATAAAAGAATTGAAAATTTTCTACATTAGTTTAACATGAAAAAGTTAATATTTCTAATTTCAATTAATAAATTAATAATTTTAATCATGGAAAAATAGAATGCAACCAAAAATATGGAAAAAGATCAAACTTATAAAATAATATGAAAACACAAAATGATAGAATGATAAAATTAGAGAAATAAAAAGAGGTCAGAAGACTTATTTAGCTTGATCCACGAGATATTTTTAATAGCAATTTTGTTATCTAGCTGTTTTGGTAATATTTTGGCTTACAATATATTAAAAGTAAATTTTAAGAAAATTAGATCCGAAATAAATTAGTTGAATAAGAAATATTAACCAAAAATAAGAAACATCGGTGAAAAAAATCTTGTTAAATTTACTTTTATTTTACCATCAGATGTTAAATTTTTTTAACTTAAGATAATAAATACCTTGAGCATCGTTAACTCTTTTCAATCATTGTTAAACAAGTTTTTTTAACATTTATTTATTGTTTATCTTGTTAGAATATAATGAGCAAATATCTATAAAATATTGTAACAATTCTGTAAATACTCATCTAGTTAGATAAAATAATTATATCAGGCCCTTTAAAAATCGATAACCCAACACGTGAATACCACAACAACTAGGAGTCATTCTTTATAAGCCTGACTCCTAGAGATTTTTAACCCTATGATGTAAAGCATCTTTTTCATTCATTAAAATACTATTTTTCTAGAATAGATACCAACAAAAAATATATCTTTGAGTCGAGTAAACTTTTTTGTAAATTTAGTAAGCCGGAATCAAAATAATTTCTTATTAATCAATGAATTAGCAGTCAAATTTCATTAAAACCAGTTAAAATACTCTTGGAGTTTTTTTTTATCGCATGAGAAAAAAAATTAGTTTAATCATTTAAAACTTGCTGATAAATAAATTATGAGAATTCTTAATTTAAGATTTTTTGTTAATCGTCTTGGAAGCGTATTTGTAATTATTTTAAAAAAATAATTAAATATGGCAGGAGGGTAATTTTAGATTGAATTTTTGCTTTAAAAAAGGAAAAAATAAACAGAAGCATTGACAATATTGATTTTATTTTTAATAGTATTTTACCAAATAATATTTTGAAATTATTGAGTGTAAGATTATTTTGATTTATAGTAAAATCTTACTAAATATGAATAGTCAAAGTTAATAATAATAATAAGCTACAGCAAGCGAGCTTGCGGAGATGACTTACTCGGAAGTCATCTATGATAGCTAATCGCGCAAAAATCGAGAAATAAATTAAGGAACTACAATGAAAGTAACACAGACGAAACTCAGTTACAATTTATATATACTTTACAGATATTACATAAGATTAAATAGAACATTACAGGTAAATAAAGAGATAAATAGAAAATAATTTACAGAGAATATTGTTAAAAATTTAAATATATAAAGACGTTCCACTCGTTAATGACTCTGTTGGTGAAGAAGTTAGCTCGCTGCTGACATTTGGTCGAGACTTGGCCAGAGAGTCTTCTCCTGTGTCCCCCAATATTACCAGCTGGTCCTGCTTGCGAGAGAGCTGCAATGTTCCATAGGTTTCACCCAGCGTACAGTGTTGACTCCGTGGTAGAATTTGAACAGTTGGATCATATTTCCTCTCACTCGGCGCTCCTGAAGTGTCGTGAGTCCTAGACAGCAAGGCGATCTGCATAGCTCCAGTTTGTGTATCTGCTTACTAGCTTAGTTGCCCTTCGTTGTACAGATTCGAGGATTTTGATGTCCTTTTTTTAATGAGATTTAATATTTTTATGAAAAATATCACGAAATTTAGTTGAGTAAAAAATTCATATATATATTCAAAAAAATTTTAAAAATGAAAGAAAAAAAGATATATTTTTTATAATGAATTATTTTAATTGAAGCATGGTACATAAAAATATACCAAGATTCTCAGAGGAGGTATTTTTATGATTAAGAAAAAATTCCACTAGCAAAGTACTTTTAAGAATGTATTTATTTTATTTAAATATAATTCCTAAAATAAGTAGTGAACGAGACGGAAATTCAGAACCTTAGCATTAATATGTCATTAGAATTTTTAATTTTAGCGTAGAGATTAGGCTTTAATTGCTTATTTATACGCAAAAAGGTATTTTAATTATAAAATTCAGTTTTATTTGCTTTAAAAAAATGTGAAGATTATTTGAAAATTTTAAATTACATAATTCAAATATATTAGTTTTAAAATTAATATTTTTATTTTTACTTGGCTAAGCTAGTGACTAATTTATTTTACCGAGCTAATAGCGCATTTAGGTGATTAATTTGGAAAAGTAAAATGAGTCCGCAGTGGGCACACTAGCAATTGGTCATGCAAACAATTAATTTTAATTAAAATTCTAAAGACCATTTGTGTTTATGTATTGAAAATAAAACTCAAATAAAAAACTTAAATATTTTATTTTATCTTTATTATTTTAACAATTTCAAAGAGTTTTGATAAGATCGTTGAGAGCAATGATGTGATTTAAATTTATCAATAATAGCTGCGATAAAATAAAAAAAAGCAAATACAAAGTCATATTTATTTATGATAAGAAATTTTTCTTTATATTTTATTAGTGATATTTTTTAGCTGTTAAAAAGTAGATGTCATGGATACGTGATACATATGCCACAGCATTTGTACCTTTTTTTTCCTAATCCGGTAGAAAATATTTACTTTCTAGCATAGTTCATCGGATTAGAGTTTAAAAATAATGTGTTGAGTACGGAAATAAGATCTTTTAATTTATGAGCGTTCAGCTCTGTTAGAAATAATGTGTCCCGTGGTATTTTTTGTGTCACAGAATTTATGAATAGCAAATATTTGGCTTTTTTGTTGAATAGATTTTTTAAATGAGGTGAATTAGTTTCTAAAATAATAATCTCGAATCGATTTCATTTAAAATAGAGTATTGCCATAGTTCTCTTATTTATTCGTGTTTAAAATTAGCCTACATTCACCTTAATAATTCTGGACTGAAATTTTTCTAATAGGAGCCATGCAAAGCTTCTTGTTTGCTTCAAAATGGTATTTGTCATATAGATAATGGAGCAAATTTAAGAAAAAATCAAATATTTTATTTCTAAAATGGTTTCAGTGTTAAAAAAAAGCTCATGAAGCTGGCTAGTATCTAATTTAAGTAAGAATATAATTTTAAGGTGAACAGTTTTTATTTGAACGTGTTTTTTATTTAAAAATATAGAAGATCGAAAATTTCGTGCCAAACAGCTCTTTGGCTTTTGCACATGATAAGATTAACTATGGAAATTATAATTCTAGATAAGCTTGACTTAACTATATATTATTATTTCTATCAGTGAAAAACTGATCACTCTTCTTCAATTATTTGTATGTTATTATCTCATTATTTGAGCTGATATTTGTCTTTTTCTCAAAGCCCCTCATTTGGTTTCGTCATAGTCATAATCAAGAGAAATAATCGATTTTTGAGCAAGAAATTTATTAATTTTACTCTTTGCTAAACAAAGATAATTTTTAGAAAATTTAACTTATGCATAAAATAAAATTCTTAAATTTGATATATTTGTATATTTAGTAATAAACTTTGGCTTAGGCTGGCGCTTGTCTATTAAGGTTCAAATACAGCTTGGAAAAAATGCTTTACTATAAAACAGTTAAGTTGGATAGATAAGAGTTTTTAACAATTGCTTAATGGATATGCTTATTGTCGGCTTACCAAAGTAGCAACCATTTATGTCATTTAAGTTAAGCTTACCGATAAAAAAGCATTAGCTAGGCTGATCGAGGCCAATTTTGGATACTAATGAGTTCATATGTCTTGCTATAAATAGCCTGAAATAAAGCTTTTTTTGGTATATTATACATTATACAAACTTATGATGATGAAATTATAAATTTAAATAAATTGCATGGCTAATCATGACGAATTTTATGTTAAAATTGAGCGCCAAAAAGCTTTAAATGTTGGAAAATAATTACATTTGTTTGTTGAATATGATTTTTTTAAATTCATAATAGATATATTTTCAGAGTCAATCAATCGAATGAAATATCATCTCAAGCTCAATAATTTAGGGATAATTTATTGTTAAATTTAATAGTAATTACATAATACTTTTAATTAGATTTTGTTAAAAATTAGCTCTAAGTCAATAGACCAGTGGTTGTCAAAAGCAAAACTTGATAAGGTTTAGATAAGAAAAAAATAGACAGCCATGTTGGAAAGAATAAAGTTTAGAACGGCTAATTTCGAAAATTAAATGCCTCAAGAGAAAATTTATCATTTATTATTTTTTTCTTTATTTATTAAATATTAATTTTTCTCTCTTTCTCTTAGTGCAGATATCTTAAATACGAACGTGACTTGATAGAAAAAATATTTTTCATATATTTTTAAATATGCTATTCAATAAATTATCAGATAATTTAAAAAAAAAACGTATTATTTTTATAAAGGCTCTTGTAAAAACAAAGGCGTACTTTTACCAACAATTTTTGATAAATCGAATTAAATTTTAGTTTTTTGTCTTTCATAATAAGAAATGTACACAAATCGACTAGTTTATCTATTTTTTTCATTGAATGGACCTTTTATTTGCCTAATTAATCCATTTTTGTGTACACTTTACTCATATAAAGAATTCATTAAACAATCTAAAAGCTTTAGGCACCCAATTTAACATTGCACAAGATGTTTACCTAATACTTAATTCATAAAAATTATTAGAAAAAATAATTTTTCTATGTATACTGCTCTTTTTGATATTTCATTTTACTAAAAATAAAAAATAATTATTTAGATTAGAATGCAACTGAGGACCTATCGGTAAAAGATAAAGAAAATTATTACAATGAGAATATTAGATAAAAATTTTAAATTATTTGTATTCGGTTTTTTTATGTTTTTTCTCGGTTATTTTAGTCTAAATTTTGTTGACTTAGTTTACCTGAATAATCGAACTAAATTAACAAAATTAAAATTAATTGAAAAAAATAATAATAATGTATATAGAGAAACGAGTAATTCTTCCGCTTATGTAAAAACGCCAAGTCGGACCCGCTACGTAGCGTATGACGGAGGGGGATTCGGGACAATAGACGAGTCTCTAATTAAGTGCTCAAACAATTTGGAGGTCAAGATAACCGATTCAATAGACAATATGAGTAGTATTGATATATTTTTTTTTCACATGAACGCCCCGGAAAAAATAAAATACACCAAAAATTCAAAAAAAAAACAGTATTTTATGGTCTACACAATGGAGTCTGAAGTAATAAAAAAATTAAGTTTTTTTTTATATTTAATTTATTTCAAAAAAAAATTTTAACACTCAAATTATTATATGAGAATAAAGTTTTTTTTTGGCAAAGGTTGATTTAAGCATATAAAACGATAAAAGCATAAACTTAATTCTTAAAAAATTTTAAATTTAAAGAACATTTATTTTCTTTATAAAAAGTTAAAAAATAAAAATTGAATTCGTGTTACGCTAGGTAGGATATCAATTTTGTTATTAAAGAGTATTTTTTGCCATAAATGGAAAATGTCTTTATACCTTGGAATAATTTTCCCAAATTCTTTAAGATTTAGAAACCAAATTAAAAATTTTATTTTATTTATTTAATTTATAAATGCAAATTAAAATATAAAAAATTTTCACAAAATTTCTTATAGATGTCATTTGTTGCTATTTTCTCAGTGATTTCTTAGAATGAATAATTAAACCATAAAACTTGACCAAGTCTGTTACCATTTCATTTAACATTTTTTTAAAAATTTACAATCAATGTATTGTACCTTGCATTGTTAAATATAATCTGGCACAAAGTACAATTATTTTGATATGAATGAACAAAGAATACGTCTTAAGTGATAATTTGTATCCAGTCTAATCTTTTCTCCTTTTTAAATATTCAAATATCTTTTTATTTATTTTTTTTAATACCTAACCAATTTTTTGACTAATTCTGACTATAAGAAAATAAATCCAATTAAATTAAAATTTTATTTAAAATAATCATTTTATTTAAGGTTCATTCTTTTGGTGGAGAAAGCTGGTCCAACGCAGACTTTCGAATGTGGTATAACCTAGATCTGTCATTCCCGGAACCAGCGACTTATTTTGACATTAGAACCCATCTGATTGATCTTTTGTCCAGACCAAAAGTGGAATTTGAAGAAAAACAAGCTCAAAGCTCGATTGTTTGGGTGGTATCGAATTGCGCTGCATTCAATGGTCGAGAAAGATTTATCGAAGCATTGATGGCCAGAATCCATCTTGACTCGTATGGAGGCTGTCTAAAAAATAAATTTACCCTTCCCAGTGAACACATGAAAGGAAACATAGATCTTTATTCTACTTATAAATTTGTGATAGCCATAGAAAACTCCAACTGCGAAGATTACGTGACCGAAAAGCTGGTGCACGCAGTCGCCAGCGGTTCTATTCCAATTGTTGCCGGCAAAGACAACAAGCCAAATTATTCAAAATTTTTGCCTAAAAATTCATTCATCAATATTTATGATTATAAATCAATAGATGATTTGGTTAGTCATTTGAAAAAAATTGAGTCAGACAAAAATGAATACGAAAAGTATATTTGGTTTAAGCGAAATCATAATTTTACCAAAGAAGAACTAGCCAACATGTCAAGAGAAAAGCTGATTCAGGTTGCTAAAAAAGCAATGGGTTATGAAGAAAACATTGACTTTTTCCAAGGACTGGTGTCTAAAGAAAAATCTGAAAATAAATTGTGCAAACTAGCCAGATATCTCAGCGATACATCCGCAGAGAAAATTGAGCAACAGATAGAAAAAAATCGAATAAATAGGCCTAATCCTTCTGATCAATGTATGAAACGATCTAATTTAATCAACGATTTTAAATTTTGATAATTATTTAAGCTATTTTTTATTTTTGTTCCATAATTGTTAAATTTTAATTTTTAATTTATTTTATTTTATTTAAAATTAATCTTTTGAAAGAAAGAGATATAAAATTTGTTAATATAAAAATTGAAAAGCAAAAGAAATTTTTACTTTTATACTTAGATAAATTGAAAAGTGATTTGCCAGTATCAATGGATATTACGCGACATTTTGGTCATAATTATCAAATTATTAATACCTTAACAATACCTCAAACTCATCACGATCACAATATCTGATGTTAGTTCTAATGTTTTCAGGAAATATACAGATAATACCCATCTATTAACATATAGTCTGAAAGAATTACATGAACCATTTACATACATGAAAAATAAGTTTATCATAAACTTAAATCATAAACTTATTAAGTTAATAAAACAGAATTGAACAAGAAATATAATCTAATTTAGTCCATTATATTTATAATCAGGAAATAAAGTAGTGTCTTTAACCTGAGAATTTTTTTTTGCTATAAATTTTTAGCAAAAAAAACATAATTATTTGTCTTAAATATTTTGAGGAAATGCTAAATCTTTGGAAAGCATCTCAGCAATGGATCAACTTGGAAAATTTAAAGTCTAAGTTTAACGGATAAATTCGCTTTTCGAACAGTTTTTTAAGCAACATGTAATATTGTGTATAATTGACAAACAAATTTATAGTCCGGAATATTAATTATTAAAAATATTTATTATACTTTTCAGTTTAAACACACTATTAGAAAAGTCTGTCAATACAAAACGAAAAAAAAAGAACTTTTATTTAAAAAAATAGATATGTCTTTTTCATTAAGAGAATACCCTCAAATCTTTTTTGAAAAAATCATGAAATAAAAAGATTTTGAACTGTTATCTAATTTAAAAGAAAGACTGTCTGAGTTGCGTTTTAATAATTTATTTAAATCAAATATTGATAAATTAATTCTAATATGTTTATTTTTGAATATTATGACTTTGAATTGTAATTTTTCTTAAATCAATAATTTTTTTTAATTCGGATTTTTTTTATATTTTACGTTTTTCCGAATTCCGAAAAAAAAATCGGACACGTTTTTTGCGGTCCCGAGTCATCCGGAAGAGAGCATCGACTGTACATCGTTTCCATGCTATGACAATTAAAATTTAATTAGCTAGAAAAAGACCTTGAATTTAACTTTAATCTAACAATAAAATTGTCTTTACTCTCAAAAACAATTAATAAATTAAAAAAAATATAGAGTTAAGTACTAAATAGAAAAAAGCTTAAATTGTACTTATTAATAAAGTGTATATATAAATTACTTTTAAAAATTTAACATGGTTGTACTGGACGAAAAGTCAAAACCCGCTCGCCATGTTAAAAAATTTGTGGACGAGAATAAGTGGTGCTACATTTTATAAAAAAATATTTAAAAAAGACATGACAACAGTCTTACTCTTACAGCTAAAAATAAACTCTTTTTATTAATTGAATGAAACGCTAATTATTCTTTTTGATATATTTTCCATACAGTCTAACTTTTTATTTTTAATATTCAAAGTCAAGTGGGTTTTGGTTTAAAAGATTTATTTTGAATTTACAATAAACAATAAACGAGTCATTAGCTCTAAGATACTACAAGAAAGAGAAAATTAAAAAAACTCTTCCTAAGTTTATAATTTAAGATTCATAAGAAAGTTTTTTTATCATAGGATTTTGAATTCGGATTGACATGTTGAGTTTGAGTTTTGACTCTTGCTGATTTCCTGATACCATTTTCATCACCCACCAAAGCTTCGCTCCGACTCAAGCCTACTTCACTAGACCCTGTCACTTCACCAAATTGGTCCACCATTTTCCCAAACATTGACGAATTCCTTTTTTTCTATTTATAAATTAACTCTAGAATTTTTTCATTTATTGATTGTTTTTACAATATTTACTGCTAGACAATTGAAATTAATTTAAATTTACAAAATTAAATATTTTTTTTGTATTAATTGAAAAATCCAGTTCAAAAATAGAAAAAATTAAAAAAATTTATTGCAAAGCTATTCAAAATAATCAACTAGTCCGAGTTAATTTTTTCAAAGTTTTTAAAAATTAAGCCATTTTAGTAGTAACGGTAGTAGAACATAACTCAATTTATCCGCTCATGTTCTTTTGTAACCAATCTATTCAAACCATCTTTGAAAAAATTCAAATTTTTCACATCCAAAACAGTCTTCGGAATTTTATTCCATGTACTTGATATCTTGTTTAAGAAAAAATTGTGCCGTCTTATTCTTATGTTACTAAAATATTGAATAATAACTCTAAAATTTAAAAAATACTTAATTTTTTAACTAAAATAGATTTATATTCAATCAACTACCGAATGTATTGTAGATGTACATAATTTAATTATTTTATAAACTGTATTTGATGTTCGAATGATAAAAATTATAACTGTTTACTTAAAATTATTAAAATTGTTATAAAGATTGTTGCATATTATTATATTATACAACTATCATTGATTGATTAATTATTTCGATATTTTAAAATACTGAAAATAGGTGTATTATATTGTTTTTGAGTTTAGATAATCTCTTTAGTTTAGAAATGTAATTTCTAATTTTTTTTAAAGAATAGGTCCCTTGATAAAAAGCTTTGCACATTGTTTCACTCAAGAATGTTCAATTTTAAAGGTAGCAGGACTACTAATTAGAAAATTGATGCATTTTACTTACGGTCAAATTTACCGTACTATGGGAAACAAAATTTATTCAAAAAATAATTATTGTGCAGTAGATCAAATAAAAATTTTCATATCAAATATATACACTAATTAATATTTAAACTAATAAATAACGCAGCTATAAAAATAGGTTAATAAATTTAATTTTTTAAGCTAAATTAAATAAAAAGTAGGGATATTTGATTAATGTGCATATAAAATTTTAAAAAATCCAATAACGCTTAATAAATCTCTAATAGTTTGTTACATTTACCAATAGTATTTTCATTTTTACCTATTATATAATACATTTTAAATAAAGAATTTAAATTTATAGGAAATATTTTAATACTGACTTGTTCACTTAAGAATAAGTTCACTCATAAAACAAAAATTCATAGGGTTATAAATAAAAATTAATTTTTAAAAAGCTAGTTTAAAAAAGAAAACTCAAATTGATCGATTTCAATGAGGATATTACTGAAAAATATTTGCCTCTCAAATCTTAGTTTATTTTGGTGTTAATTTATAATTAGCTGGATTTGTTTTTAATCTAAACAAATCTTTGGTTTGATTGTCATTTTACCACAAAAGAGCCAAATTTAAGATATTAATATCACAACGTTTATGCTAAATTTAAAAAGATTAGTCATTAAATTGTTAAGTAAATTATTTATTCATTCGCGGATGCCTAATTTCATTTTAACTCCAAGTTAACAATTCGATTTTTGGTTTTTTTATGTGTAAGAAAATATTAAATTATATTTACCGGGCTTTGTAAGCAATTAGAAAATAACCCATTAAGTAAATTGAAAATTTGTTTTTCAAGAATACCTTGAAGAAATTTAGGCACTGATAAGTTTTGAATAAATTTGAATGATTTTTTCTAGGAAAATAAATTAAACAGGAAAAATTTTAATTATATTTTTGTTGATAAAATTTTTCAAAAATAAACCTGATTAGAAATTATAAAGTTTTTTTACTAATTAATAATTTTTTTTAAAGAACAGCGTTAATTATTTTTTCATGGAAGTCTTTTACTAATCAGATGAAAAAAGCTAAGATTCTTTATTAAGAATTTTGAATTAAATTTATATAGGTAAAGTGGTCTCTTTGATAGACTAAACAATGCATCGAACAAAAACTTAAAAAAATCTAGTTTCTGAGTACCAATCTATTGAAAACATAAAAAATAAAGCTTGTCTTCAGCGTTTTCAAAGCAAATTTTAATTTTAAAATAAGACTTTTTTTCGGTATTTTAGGCTATTTGCTTGATTAAATGAAAATATTATATTTTTATATTATATATTGCAAAAATGAAATTTAAATCAACTGTTTTATTTTAAAATATTTAAACGATATGTTACTTAATATTTTCAAAAAATTTTATATTAAAATTCTTGACATGAAAGCTAATTAAAATAAGTAATGTAGAAATAAATGAAGAAAACTATTTTTTATGTATGTCAATTCTGTTTAAGACTAAGTTTCTAAATAAAAATTATTTTTTATTAGCTAAGAAGCAGAATAATTTTTCTCTTTTACAAATAATTTATTAAATTTCGTAATATGAATTTAATTAAGATTTAATTCTAATATTGATTAACACAATTACGACAAAATTTCAAATGACCTAAATTAGGTACCTCTCTGATCTTTAAAATAAAATTTAATTTTGAATAATTTAAGTAATAAAATTGATTTGTTTCCATGGATTCATAAAATAAGGTTTAAAATCGACACATAAGCAAAAAAATCAGAAGCTTTTTTCTCATTGCTTTTAAGATATAATTGTGTCATCTTGAATTAAAATTTTAATCATTATGTATTTTTTTAATTTTTAGCTAATAAAGGTTTTTTGTAATACAATTTGTTTCACTGCCACCGATATTTTTAAATTATATTCATAATTTTTTTATGAAAATTTCAAATTTTCAAGCTGAACTGGGCCAAGACTTATCGATCAAAAAGTTTATGTTATGTTACGACAACCAAGTATTTAAATGAAATTATTTAATCGTAAAAATAAAAATTTTTTAATTTTTCTCTTGTTCCTTGTTGGTTTTTTCTATTTATTTTTAAACTTTGATCAATCGTCAAATGTAATTAGTCCCATAAGCCAGAATAGTATATTAGATGTAAATAAAAAGATAGCTAACGAGTTCGATAGGAAAAAAAATGAAATGGAAAAATCAGAACTGGATAATGAAGTGAAACGATTTTATGCAATAGATGGAAGTGGCATGGGATCAGTCAACAAAGAAGTAATAAAATGCTCCAAAAAGGTAGAGTTGGAAATTATTGGAATGAAAAGAGATTACCACAAAGCAGACTTTTCATATTTTTTAAACTCAGTTCCTTCACGGGAAAACATAAAAGCATTTAGTAAGGACAATAAGCCTCATTACTTCATGGTATTTGCTATGGAGTCTGAGCCACACTCAGGCGGTGGCGAAACATGGATAAATGCTGACTTTAAGATGTGGTATAATTTGGAATCGTCTTTTCCAGAGCCAGCTACGTACTTTGACTTAAAGTTGTACTTGCCTGACCTTTTGGCTAAGCCAAAAGTTGAATTTGAAAACAAGGAAAAAAATCCTCTGGTCTGGATACTATCAAACTGTGCAGCTTTCAATGGCAGAGAAAATTTTGTTTCCAAATTGATGAAAAAGATAAGCATAGACTCTTATGGTTATTGCTTGAGAAATAAAGATTCTCATACCAGTGTAAGAATGCAGGGTAATATTGAATTATACTCAAAGTATAAATTTGTGATAGCCATAGAAAATTCCAACTGCGAAGATTACGTGACCGAAAAGCTGGTGCACGCAGTCGCCAGCGGTTCTATTCCAATTGTTGCCGGCAAAGACAACAAGCCAAATTATTCAAAATTTTTGCCTAAAAATTCATTCATCAATATTTATGATTATAAATCAATAGATGATTTGGTTAGTCATTTGAAAAAAATTGAGTCAGACAAAAATGAATACGAAAAGTATATTTGGTTTAAGCGAAATCATAATTTAACCAAAGAAAGCTTGGATAAATTATCACTGGAAGAGATAGTAACCAAAATGAAAAATGTAATTAGCTATGATGATAATAGGGAGTTTTTCGATGGACTTGTGTCTAAGGAAAAATCTGAAAATAAATTATGTAAAATTGCCAAATATTTAAATAGCAAGTCACCTGAATTAATTCAAAAAGAGATAAACGAAAAACGTGCTGCTAGGCCAAATACACAAGAAGCATGTCTACCTCATGGTAATTTGGGAAAAGATTTAAACTAAACATTCCTTCGATGACTTATTGCAAAGTTTGAGTCCGAGTGCTTTTTTTAATTTAAAGTAATAAAATATTTTATTGTTAAGTTATTTAAATTTTATGTTTTGTCATATTGATTTTAACATTTTTTTAATGTAAGATGAGTTTTTAATGAATTTTCAATGACTAACATCTAAAAAAATAAATACATTCAAATCGTTCTTTTATATAGAAATGCAAAAATTATATTTTTATTATTTTACAATGAACAGATATTAAATTGACAAAAAAATTTAATTAAAATCTGTTAAAAATTTGGCATAAATAAAATTTAGTTTTACTTAGTTTAAATCAAAGTAGCATTATAAGATTTAATCTATTCAAAATACTAATTATCTTTCAATTTTATTATATCTAGATCACAAAAATGTTTATTTTTTGCCAATTTTTTAATTATAATTTTTTTTTTCATTTTTCACAGCTAATTTATCTATTATAATAAATTTTAATGTAAGCTTTTCTAAAATTGCGCGTAATATAATCTATACCCATAAATTTATTAAAAATGACCATAAATATAATAAAGTTTCCATAAATTTATTAAAAATAGAATAAACTTAACAGTTATTTATCAAATTGAATAAAAAAGTAATAGAAAATAGAAAATTATCCTAAATTGATTAAAACAACCTTAATTTGAATAAAAATAACATTAATTGGTTCATTAGAATTAAAAAACTCATTAGATTTACACTTTTAAGATAAATTAATTGACACTTGTTGACACTTATTAATATTGTTAGCAAATTAATTTGTACAAATATATAAATAATAATAAATTTGTAATCATGACTTTTATTCTATTTCTTAAAAATGTCTGAAGAACCAAAAACTCAATCATCTGAAAACTTCTTAGAAAATTGGAAGTTGAGTACTTGTACTTGCCCTTTTTGGCTCAAGCACTACAAGTGTAACCACGTTATTTCATGTGCATTTAGACTTCAGATGTTAGACTTCAGCTCGATTGGTTTGGATTTACCAATACATAATTATAAAAAAAGAGGCCCTCCTTCTAAAACTGTAAAGAGCCTAGAAGTTCAAGCTTCTGAACTAATTAAATCACCTGAAGAAAATGCTATTTCGATGATGACTTAACATCTCTAGATGATACTTCCAAGCGACCAAGATTTGATGACAGTGTTAGTAAATTATGTGATACTTGCGGCAAGCCTTTACAAAAAAAGTTGTATTATTATTGCGCAATAAACAAATGTAAACAAAAAAAAAATGAGTTTATTATTTTTCTGATGAATCTGATTTATCTTTAATGAATTTGATATTTTTTTAATAAATTCGTTACTTATTTCTTTAATTTGATAATAAAATAATAAATTTGTTGTATTTTCTTTTCTTTTATTATAATTTAATAAATTTATGGTTAGAAGTGGCCCTAAAATTGTACTCAAAAAATTTAATCATCCTGATAAAACTTTGAATAATATATCTTGGTTTATGTCTGGTTAATTTTTATTTGAACAAATATATAATTAAGGAGAAAACTCCAGGGTTCGTAAGAATGGTGCAAGTCTTCGTTCAAACCCTTAAGTTTGAAAAAAATAATTTTTTAGGGTTTAACAAAAATAGATTTTTATATTTTTTAAATAAATAAAAATATTAAAAAAGTAGAATTATATAAAAACGATGTAAAAGATTTAGCTTCCTGATTATGGTACCGTAATGCCTTGCCCCCTAATGCGGCATTTATTTTCAGAATTCTGGATTTTAATGCTGCATTTAAAAAATAATAAAAATTAAAATTAATAATAAAAATTTTTTATTATTTTTTACATATTTAATGCTGCATTTATACCAAAATTTTGACATTAACTGCAGCATTTTTAGCGTATCTGGAAAAAAAAGTGGGTTAAATGCAGCATTAAAATCCAGAATTCTGGCTTAAAGTGCAATGCATTAGGAGGCAAGGCATTACGGTATATGTTTGGTAAAGAAACAAAAAATATTACTGAATGAAAAAAGTAAGTTATAAAATAATTTCAAATCTTAAAATTCAATTTATTTGTTTAAAGAGAATATTAACCAGAAATATAAGTAAGGAGGCTTTGAATCAATCTTTTACTAAAATTGTTAATAATTAATTGATTCTTTAAGACTTGAAATAATAAAAAGAGGATTAATAAAAGTTAAAAGATTTGTTTTATCAGTTATTAATATTTTTGGTTTGATTTTAACAAAATTTCTAGCAAAATTTTACTGTAAATAACCAAATTATTGACATTTTTATTTTAGTTGGCCTTTAAATTCTGGGAAAAATAGTTGAAAATAATGAAAATATAAAATGATTAAATTTTTATGCAGTTAAACAAATAATAACATAATTTGTAAATCTTAAATTTAATTTTTCTTTAACTTTTATTTTAATGCCTTTGATTAATTTTTAACTCTAGAAAAAAACAGAATATATCGATAAGATATAGTAATTTTATCAGATATTAAATTTTTGTTTTAACTTTATGTTTAAATTTAAAAAATATATAACTGAAATTTCTAAAAAATATAATAATAGCGAAAGTTTTTCTAATCATCTAAAGTTTTTTTATAAATTTGAATATTCTCAAATCTTGATTAAATTTATCAAAAATTGTCTTGTTTTATGAATTAAATTTAAAAATATTGACTCAAATCAGCTTTTGTTACTCTCACATTTTTCGATAAAGCTGAATCAGATTTCGATTTTTAATCACTAAAAAAAAATACACACACTTTGCTATCTTAATTAATTAAAATTTTAATTAAAAGGATTTTTGGGATTTACACCAAATCAAGAAAATTTAATTAGAAATAGTCTTTGATAAATTAGGTGGTTACGCACAAAAAATATTTTATCATACCTTAACCATTTTATTTAAGTTTTAAAATTTTTTCGGAAAAATACTCTCATTAATTTTTTCTTTTTCTAATTTGACTTTGATTAAGTTATGAGAATTTTTTCTTTGTGAATTTTAGTTTACTTATTCACATATTTTATACACACAGTTTAGATTTATTCATTGTTTTTAAAGACGATTTCTTATTTGACCATAATTAATACCATTTGGGAATATCAAATACATATGTAAGTTATCTTTAACAAAAGTATTTTTAAAAAACATTTTTTTGAGAAAAAAGTTTTTATTATTTATCAGATAAGTAAATTTTATGCTTTTGTCTGAGATATGGCTGATATAATATTATCAGCATATTCTTAATATACTGAATCAAAATATGTATCTGTGGTAAGAGACAAGAAAAAAGTTTGCTTTGACAGACATTCAAATGAGATATTTAATTATTCTTAAACGAAAGAATTAACTATAAAATACAAGAATTAAACATAAATTATTATTCAACATTTGAATAGAATAGATTTTTCAACAATCTGGAACTATTAAAACTGATTTGAATTTTTATTCTTTTAAATTTAATTTAAAAAACGAGACAATTTTCTCATGATTTTTTTCTTAATTTTTATTATCTGTACCTCTATTCAAAAACAATGATAAAAAAATATTTGTTAAAATTTTAAATTAAAAAATTTTCATCAGTGATTTTTTTTTGATTAATTACGAATTACGGATTGAAATTATTATTTTCAATTAATTTTCATATAATTCAAATTACTAATTAAAATTATCTCAATTTCTTATTTATTTTCATATTTCATAAATTAGATATATTTATTTGTGAAAAAAATTGAACAATCAAAACAAATAGAAAGAGATCAAAATTTATTTATAAAATCTATTAAATGAAATATAAACCTTAAGTGACGATTATACTTCAGAAACAAAAAATTATCTGTTTTTACATATTTAAATTCATTCTTTCGTGTCTCTGTTTTCATTTTGGATTTTACAATTTTTATCTCCATTTTTCGATTCCTCTTCATCATTACTTTTTGTATTATTTATATTATTTTCTTGCTTTTCCACAGCACTATCCGTTGGCAATATACCATTTGTGACCTCATTTTCTTTTTCATCTGATTTTTCAGTTTTAACATTTTCCAAATCAAGTTGTATATAATGTTTGACTTCAAAATGTTTGTTTTTACAAAAATGTGAGCAAAATTTAGCTTGGCTACACTTTGAACAAGTTTCAATGCCTCGGCGTCCACAGTTCCAACATTTCTTCAAATTTACCAAAGGTAATTAATTATTTATTAATTAACAACAATTAAATTTTTACTTCAAATGCATTTTCATCCTGGTTAGACTCCTTTAGCAGTCCTTCGCTCTTTTCTTTTTCCTGACCCAATTGATCAGTTCGGCGTTGGTCATTTTTTGAATTAATTACATCATCTTTAAGCATATTTTATATGCTAGCCAAAATTTTGGGAAAATTTACTTGATTTTTTTTGGACTTCATTGGCACATATTTGCTCATTGTTTGGTTCGGCCATTCGCTTCAGTTCACTTTCATAGAATTCTTTTTGCTTTTTCAACTTTTGTGCTTTTGAATGGACTGTATCAAGAACTTTTTGAGTCTTTTCGACCATATCAAATATCGAGTTAAGCATCTATTAAGCAAAAAATTAATAAAAATTTAATTTGAATCGAATTATTATATTCACTTACACAATCAATATTTTTAAAATCGATGTCTACTGTGTCCACACTTAAAGCTTCATTAAAATCTTGTTCAAACTCTTTCATATCTAAAGAAAAAATATTTCCTTTTAGAGAAAAAATAATATTAATTTATAAAAAAAATGTTCAAATGTTTTTATTAGTGAACAGAAAAATAAATTCATTACAATTAGTGAAATTTTTATCCTTTCCTCTCAAGAAATGGTCATCTTGTTTTGGCACATTTTTTCCATTCATCTGATTCGGAATTACTAAGCCTGATTGATTGTTAATATTAATTGTAGGATTGATATGCAGTTGACCAAAATGGGAACTGTGTGCATTGAATGGCGAGCTTGCGGGTCCATTAGAATGGTGAAACGGGCTTTCACGATTTTGATATATAGAGTTTGGCACCGGATAGAAATTTTTCGGAGACGACGAATTAGGAATGTGTGAGTTGATAAAATTTGGCATATGATTTACAAATGGTTGTTTTGGAATATTTGGAACTGGATAATGGACACCTAGATGAGGTTGGATGGGAATTTGAGGAATTTGCTGGTGTGGTGGCGAGGGTCTCGGCCTGATGGGCGGTGGAGCTGGTAGCCCATGATTTTGTACCTGTCCAGACAAGTGAGAATTGGATGAAGAAATATACAAAAGTGGCATGCTTTGGTTATTAAGTTTTTTATTAGGCTGTGGAACAAGTGTTTCATTATCTGGGGTTTTTCTTTTCAATTTATTGTTCATGGATTCGGCTGCTGGGTAATGAGTTGGGCTTGGATTATTCTGAGGTGGATTTTCTTAAGGAAAAAATGATAAATTAATTTTTTTCTTAAAAAAGTTGTACTGAACTAATTACTAAGTTTATCTAGGACTTTTTTAAAAGAGATCGACTTAGTAATTAGCTAAACAAATTGTAGATTTATCTTACCATTGAACAAAAAATTTTCTACAGTTTGATTTAAAAAATCCGATGTATTCATTTTAGATAATCGAGTAAAATTTAATAATTCATACTGTAACAAAGGTAGATTAGCCCTTAGGAACGGAATTACAAAAGGTCTTAGTGGAAAGTTAGTCGCCTCTTGTAATTTGGTATGAAATTCTTCGATTGAGATTACTGAATTCTTAAAAAAAATAAATTAAAATATTTTATTATTTAATAAAAATATTATAAGCTTTTAGACAAAGATAAGATATTCAAATATAAAATAAAATTAAATTCTTAAATTGATTTTATAAAATGCTCTTTTATTTAATAAGAAAATATTTTCTTAATTGAATTAAGGATTTAAACCGGATTGTCAACATAAAAAATTCTATCTAATGTTAAATTAACTTACAACTAAATTTAAAACTAGACCGCGGACCCTTTCACCAGTTTCTGGCGAAATGTCGACGGCAAATTGTTGCAGAGTTGTCAAAAATCGTTTCAGTTTGCTCAATTGCTTGGCGCCAAAGCTTCCTGGCGGAGATGGTATGTGCGGCATATTTGCGTGCAACGGAGGTGGCATTTTCATTTGAGTTTCGTTCGAGTTTTTTCCAAATAGATGATAGGGTGAATGAGTTCTGTAAAAGTTATCTCTAGGCTTCAGGTCTGATGTGCTTGCTTTTATTGTGTTTTTATCTTTGGCTTTCGGGTCGACTTTTTCGTAAAGTGCTTGTGATTTAAGATTTAAATGTTGCTGGAAAATGTAATGACCTAGGTTAAGATAAAAGAAAATGTCATTTAAATTCTTAATATTTAAATTTAAATTAAGCCATTAAAATTGAAATCAAACAAATAAATCTAAAACAATAGCTTGATGATTTAATGTAGCATAGCAATTAAAAAATAAACATTTAAGTAAAAAGCTTTAAAAATTTATTTACACATATTTTTATCATTTAAAGTATCTAAAAATTTTTTTGATTGATGGCTACTATTTAGAAAATTAGCACCATTTGGCACTTTTGTATGAATGTCATCACTGGGCTTTTTGACATTCGGCATGTCTATTTTTTTATCATTTATATTTTTATGATGTACAGAATTAGATCCAGAATGGCAAATTCTATTAGACGCTAATTCGCCTGATTCTAAATGAGAAACCCTTAATGACTTGTGATTCAAGGAATTCCCACTATAGAATTTACTTAATTCATTAAGACTATTGCCAAGCATTTGTTAAATCTAAATTTAATAAATTTGTTAAGAACAAAAGACAAAGAATTTTTTCTTCCAAACATATGGTAGAGCTAAAAAATAAAAAATAATTTTATCTTCATATCTTAATCGATGAGAAATTTATGACTTTAATTTAATAAAAAAATGATAAATTAAAACATTTTATAAAAAGCCATTAAAATATTTAATTCCAAAAATGATCTCTTTCGACAATATTTTAAACATTTATTCATTTAAAATCGAAATTCGACTTCAGAATTCCTTAATCTCGACATAACTAGATAATTAAATCTGGTGACTAAAATAATTTTGTTGTAGAATTTCAGATCTAAAGAAAATTATCTTAAAAACTTAGTGATTTATAAGAGCAGATTTTTTGGCTTTGATAAGAACCATTTGTCTTTATGATACACGAGTAGTTTAAAATTAATTTAAATAAATTAAAAAATAATAAAATTTCAGTTATCTCAGTGCGCCATACTCAATTAAACAACAGATTCTGTAAAATTAATTGTTAAATCTGTTCTGAAACATATTGACTGAATGGAAGATTACGAAATTTAATATGAAAATTTTTTAATTTTAACAATTCGGCATTTAAAAATAGATTTAAACATATGCCAAATTCAGAAAACTAATAGGGACAAGTGTGTGCCAGTCTTCTCAGCTTTGTCGATACTACACCATAAAAATAAATATCAATGTTTGTGAGAGAACAAAAATATTTTTTCAATCTCAAGTTAAATAAGGTCGGGATTTGGCAAAACGTAATTTAATTGATACAGTTGAGACACTAATAGAAACAAAAAACTTAAATTAATTCAATGTGTTGATATTTTTTTAATTTAGTAAGAATAGATAAGCATTTAAAAATGCCATTCTGGATTATACGCAAAAAATTTGTGCTATTGTTTAATTATTCTACCTACCAAAAATATGTTTACAATGCACGCACAAGCAATACTTGACCAGATTTTATTATTAAACAAATTTCTCAGAAAAAATTCCTAATCTATGATGCTAGATGGTCTTATCTATGAAAATTACCATTATAGTCATCTTTATTCGAATCATATTTAACTTATTTTTTATGTCATTTGCTTCAGTTTGGTCAAATATAAACACTGTACCAAGCACTCTTAACTCGATCAATCTCTAAACGCCAAAATGGAATGGAAAATTTTTATTTATGCCTTTTTTTAGGAAAATAAATATTCATAAAAAACCAACTCGAATGCTTAGAAATTTTCAGCTACTTAAAATACATTTTTCTAATCTTTTCTCCTTTGAATATGAATAAAAATCTAAATAATTAAACATTCGAATAAAAAAGGTATACTTTTAAATAAATATTTAATTGAAAATTAAAATTTTTAATAAAATTAATTCAATTTAACTTGAAACAGAATATTTATTTGGCTTTATTTAATCGCTTTTTGGTCTAAAGTTCCGTACTTAGCCAAAAAAAAACATATAAATATTAATTAGTATAAACAAATATTAAACTGAAATTCGATATAATGCCAATTGTTGTCAAATAGAAACGAAAAAGTGTTTTTAATCTACTATTTACTTAATTATCTTGTTTGGTAGCTTGCTTTTTCTGCGTGGCCAGATGAAACAAAGCCTACCCTACCTTTTTATTTAATTCTAAATATAATTTTCATTTTAAATTAGATTTTCCCAAAGATTTTAAGCACAATTATTTGGTGATGTTATCTTAATCTCTAAACTTTCAGGGATTAATGTTTATTGATAAATTTAACATTTTTTTTCAAAATAAAGTGCCGAATTCGTAGAAAGAAAAACGAAAAAAATCTCTGGTTTCATTATTTTTCAAATAAATATTTTTATTTTAAATTAAATTTTTTTTTTCCAAACGGGTTTTTACGGAATTCCTAAATATATGTAATTGATTAACAGGCTAAAATAATATCCTCGAGCTGTCACTTATAAGTTGTCAAAATATAAGAATAAACCTAAAATAAACATGTGGCATGTGTAGTTTTCTTTGTTTTGTAGTTTTGTTTGATTTTTTGACACTTTGGAAAATTCTAATTTAATAATTTAAAAAAACAAATAAGAATATAATTAATTCATTATTTTTCATCTAAGCATTTCATAAGTTAGCTCAAACAATTTATTTTTGCTGATTTAAAAAATCAAAAATTCAACAAGAGTAACCTTTTAAGACAAAATTTGAATAAAAACGTTTTATGAATTTTTTAAAATTATCAATTAAAATGCAGTATAATAAGTTTTTCTAAATTCTGGATATAAAAAATATTTTCGTCTATGAACTAAAGGTCTTCCCGGTAAGAATGACTTTATTTTTCTCCTAAAGATAAATATTAATCTAGATTTTTTTCTTAAACTAAATTATTTTCATTTTGCAGCGACAAAATCTAAATTTAAAAAAAAACATTTAAATTTTTTTAATGTATTCAAAAATTAAACAATAATAAGAAAAATAATCTAATATTCAAATTAGAAAAGCTTTATTAATAATCAGCGACAGTTTTTTATTTATAAAATCAAAAAAAATATATTTAGTATTCGAAAATATAGATTGTGTTGAGTGAACAGATCAAATTTTGTTTTAAAATTATTTACACTATTTATTATTTTGTAAAATTTTAAAAATTAATCAATTATTGGTTTACCAAAATTTTTTTGCTGAATTTTTTTAAACTCACTAGATACAGTTTTGATACAGTTTTTTTCTTATGTTATATCAACTCTTACATTCGAGTTAAGCCACCTTTTTTCGAACTTTTCCAGCTAATTAGTTACAAATATCATTATCTTACAGAAAAGATTTCTGCTTAAATAATTCAATTTTTTTGATGAATTTTTAGATCATTATAATTTAAAACTTAAAGTTAAACAAATGTTTATTTAAAAAAAATTGTTTTTGACTTCATGTTGAAGTTTGAAACTTAGTTATTGTAAAACTTTTGCCAATTAAGAAATTTTCTTTCACCAACTAATCAGCCTTTTAAGGTCGATTAAAATGATTATTAAAAAATATGTTCCAAGAGTATAAAAATAAAATAAAAAGCTAAACATGTCAAATCCACATGTTTATTAAAGTTCTTTAAAATATTTTGACAATTTATATTCAATTTTTAACATTATCTTTTAAATTATTTGGTGGGTGATCATAATGGTAAAAACAATTCTATCGAATATTTTACTCAATAATTTTTTCTCCGCTGTTTTACAATATGATTTCGCTTGGTTTTGATATTGATACTATTATTTAATAAGAAAAAATTGTCAATATAATCTTGAAGATACAAATCAAATCAATTGCTTTCTGGTTGACTGAAAATCCATTTATTTTGGTTACTTTCATAGCTATTAAAATAATTTTTTCTGGTTTTATTTCTCTTTTTAAACTAGAAAAAAGTAGAAACTACTAAAAAGTTTAAAAATATATTTTTAAAAAGAAAGTTTCAGGTTATTTAATTTAATTATTTTGACGGTCGAGGAAAAAAGAAGAAATCGTTGAAAAAAATGAAATAAATTACTAAATAAAAACAAGGAATTTGTCAATGTTGGGGAAAGCGGTGGATCAATTTGGTGAAGTGACAGTGTCTGGTGAAGTAGGCTTGAGTCGGAGCGAGGCTTTAATGGGTGATGATAATGGTCAAATTCCTGAAAATGGTATCTGGAAATCAGCCAGAGTCAAAACTCAGCCTCAACATATTCAAGTCAATCCGAATTTAGTTTCAGAAGTATCGCCATACCACATCTAATTTTTAAATTCAAATTAAACCAAAACCGGTTTGGTTCTGAATATTACAAATAAAAAATTCCATAATTCTATTCTATATCTAAAAAATAAAAATTTGCGCTTTACTTTTAGCTATTAGATTGAGACTGTTGTCATGTCTTTTTTAAATATTTTTTATAGAATAAAATGAAGCACCAGCTATTCTAAACATATCTTTTAACATGGCAAACGGGTTTTTATTTTTCGTCCAGTACAAATTAAATTTTTAAAAGTAATATATATATATACTTTATTAATAATAAAAATAAAAATAGTATTGTAACCAGTGACATGTCAATCGATTTATAAACAACTTAGATAATTAATTTAAAATTCCTTATGAATAGGCTTTTGATAGATAAAATATGGAAGTCGCGTCTCAATGCTTATAGGGCCTTAGCTAGTGAGTCGTATATTTCGCTTGCCAGCCTGGAGAGTCAGTCAAGAGAATGAACATTCTTTAGAATAATCTAAATAAATTGAGATCAGATTTTATTTAAGACTTTGAATGAATTTTTCTGATTTAATTCATCTTAAATGATACAAAACATAATTTTGAATTTAATTTGTGTAATTTTTTTGATGTGGATTTGAGTTTAATTGATATCCAAAATTTATATGAACAAATTATCGCCTAGAGTGTAAACAAAAAATAACTAAAAATTACTCTGAAAAATGACATTTGATTTGATTTGTTTCGAATATCTTAATAAACAAAATAAAAATAAACAAAGCCTATTTTATTTTAAGCATCAATTATATAATCTTTGGGTTAAGAAATTATCTATTTTAAAGTATTAGCAACAAAATTTACAAATAATTCAAAATGAACGATAATACCAATGTTTTTTCCAACAAATTTGACAAAAAAATAGAAATTTCAGTAAAAAATCAAACAATTGATAACCAAAATGCAAAAATTCATGTTTTCTACCAAATAATCGGATTATTTAAAAGCTTTTATGTGCCAATTTCAATTTCTTTTCTTCTTTTAATTACATCAACAAACTTTTATCTGTATAATTATATAGCAAGTGACCACCAAGAGATCAAAAATCAATATCAAATTCTAGAAGAAATTCTAGATCATATAGCTGAAAGAAATACTCACAGAAATGAAGATTTTTTCATGTCTTTAAATAGAGTAAATTAATATAAATGATTTTAATGTAACTGAAGGTTCATTATTTAAAATAAAAAAATTTTTAATGCCTAAAAATCTATTTAACAATATATAATTTTATTTGAATAGTTAATATTGATTTTTAGCTTTTTTTTAAGGTAAATTTTGGTATTTGAACTTAGACAATGATCCTTTGGTTCAAAAGTATCTAAATTAAAAATTAATTATTTTACATAGAAACGATCTTTAAGAAAAAATTATTCAAAATTATCAGATAAATTAAATATTTTGAAACTAACCGATACCCAGCGATGCATGTGTCCTCCGGGGGAAAAAGGAGAAAAAGGAGAAGCTGGTTTAAATGGCTTTCCAGTATCTAAACTTTGAATAAGCATCACAATTTATTATCTAAAAATTTTTTTCCAAGGGCCCAGTTGGTTTGAGCGGAGTTAAAGGATCAAAAGTTTGATTAAAAAAATATAAAGAAAATATTCTAAAAAGCTTGTCCAAGGGTGAACAAGGCTTAAGAGGCGAACCAGGATTGCCTGGTATCCAAGGCATAAAAGTAATTAAATAAAAAAAGATTGTGTTTTTTAATATTAAAAAATAAAATTAGGGTGAAAAAGGAGAAGTAATATTTTCAAAAAGAGATAATTTGCAATCTGGTCTGGTTGGATCTCCTGATAAATCAGAAAATCATGGAATAAATGGCGAAAAAGAACAGTCCGGAATTTTTCTTATGAAAACGGTATTTTGCTATTTAAAATTAAGTTAATTAAATAAGAAAATGCTCGTAATAAGAGTGAAAGTGAAGAAATTTCATGTGTTTTTTCTACAGAACCTTATGTAATAAAAAAATCGATTTTTTGCCATAAAAGTAATTCTCTTGTTTTCAAGGAAACAAAAAAAGCTGGTGATTCACTTACAATTAAACATTTGATCAAAATTAAGGTATTTTGTTAAAAAAATATTTAAAATCAGTGTTGATATATTGTTATATTTTGTTTGCTTTCATTCTTAAGGTATGTCGTTCAAATGAATGTAATTCAAGTTTGGTAGGTCAACCAGGACCACCGGGACCAAAAGGAGAAAAGGTTTTAAAAGTAAGCTTTTATTTTGACTTGAATTAAATTTGAAAAAGGGTGAACGAGGAATGGATGGAATGAGAGGCGAAAAAGGTGAGAGAGGAAGACCAGGTCGAAAAGGCGACAAAGGTGCTAGAGGATATGATGGCTTGGATGCACCTTTGTAACCAGTTAACAATTAAGCACTTAATTTAAAATATTTGTTCAACATGTTAGAGATTCATTTCTAAATTTTGTTTCAGATGACGAAAATTAGATAATATTTTTTTTGTTAATAAATATTTACCAAAACAACCATATACACGATAAAATCGATATTATTAAAGAACTTATTAATAAATTAAATTAAATTTTCAGTTTTTATTTCTACCCATTTTTGATTGTTGATTTTAAAATGTTTGAAATTAAATTCTAAATATTAATGAGATTGTCAATTGTAAAAAGTATTTTAGATTTGAGCTGTTCAACACGGATTTTAAATTAAAACCTATTGAAAATTCCATCAAAACTTTTTAGGTGTCGTATTTCTAAAAATTTTTTTAAATGTCAAACTCATCATGAGACAATAATTTCTAAAACAGATTTTTGTTATAACTATACCAGTAAAAGTGTTCTTATTATTGTTAATAACAAGGTTTTATAAAAGAATTAATCTAAACCAAAAATGACAGAAAAGTTATCTACCATTGTTTCGAGTGCTACAGCTGGTAAAGCCAAAATAGTACTTTAGCTTCCAAAAAAATTTGCTTAATATTATTCTAATCATTTTAAAATGAAATTTGCTCTTATTATCATTATCTTAGATTAATTAGAAGAATGAACTAACTTTTTTTATTTAAAGGAAAAAATTTTTTAAAAAATTGTAAACAAAAAAGTACACCAATTAGCCAAACAGATAGTAATTCAAAAAACAGAAGTTTTCTTTTTAGACAAAAAGATTTCTTTAACCAGAATATTCTTAATCGGTTTGGAATGATAAACAAAAAGCGCGGTAAAAATCTAAATTTTGGTTCGTTTGGCCTAGAGTCAAGTTTACCAGTGGTAAGTATTAAAAATCTTTATTCTGAAATATCTATGTTTAAAATCTTAACATGCTAAGCCGGATATAAATGAAAGATTTGTAGACGCTTGTGAAAATGGAGACTATCCGACGGTGACGCGAATTTTGGAATCTATAAAAGACTTTAGTATTGATGTGACTGATAATTTAGGCCGAAGTGCACTAAGATTGGCAGTTGAAAATGAGCATCTTGAAGTAAAAATATGTTTTTTTCAAGTTACACTGAATACTTTTAAATTTTATTAAGGTGGTTCAAGTTTTGC
Source organism: Brachionus rotundiformis (assembly GCA_016802295.1). Lineage (NCBI taxonomy): Eukaryota > Metazoa > Rotifera > Eurotatoria > Ploima > Brachionidae > Brachionus > Brachionus rotundiformis. The sequence continues at coordinate 1,486,813 of JAESIW010000180.1, forward strand.
TAAGCAAATCAGATAGTCCCAAGATGAGAGAGGCGCTTTTGCTGGCCATTTATTTGGGTCATACTCAAATTGCAGAGTCGATACTTCGTCATCCAAAATTCAAAGTGTTGAATGAAAAAAAATTTGTCAATGGTGACACTGATTCGTTTTGGCAAACACCAAGCTCTGATGATGCTCAATTTCCACCCGATATTACTCCACTGATTCTAGCTGCTCAATATAACCGAATTGAAATAGTTCAAATCCTGCTAATAAATGGTGACAGAATTACCAAGCCACATGACTTTCATTGTAAGTGCACCGAGTGTCTAAACCGCTTCAAATTCGATTCACTAAGACATGCACAGTCGCGTCTCAATGCTTATAGGGGCTTAGCTAGTGAGTCGTATATTTCGCTTGCCAGTCTGGATCCCATCCTTACTTCATTCGAACTTGGTCACGAACTTAAAATGCTCAGCACCAAAGAAAAATACTTCAAAGTAATATACTATTTAGTTATCTATAATTATTAAAAAAATCTTATTATTAGAATGAATATCTTCAACTGGCTGAAAATCTGAGCTCGTATGTTTGTAAATTATTGAGCAATGTGAGAGGAAGAGATGAATTGGAAACAGTCTTGAACAAATCTGGTAAAGAAACTGAAGAGAAATATGAGCGTCTTGCTAGGTTAGATTTGGCCTTAAAATATGAAGAAAAGCCGGTAAGTTATTGCAAATTTTTTTAGTATCTGTCAGATATTTTTTTATTCAATTTAATTTAATATTAATTCAATTTATAAGTATTTAATTAACGAGTTACATAATTAGAAGAGTTGGTGAAGAAATTGGCTTAAGGTTGAATTTTTAGTCATATCGTATCAGAGATTTAAAAGAACTATAAAAATAGCTATTTATTTAAAATCATAAAAATATACTATACCCTCATTTGATTATGCTGCACTTAAACTCTAATTTAGTCTTAAAAAAAATAAAATTAATCAATTTTCCTAATATTTATTTTCTTGATTGTTTGAGCTGCACCAAATGCTTAATCATTAAGAATTTTTTAATTTAAAAAATTTTTTTTTTCATTTTGACTTAAAATCAAGCCTTGATTTCCCATTTAATTAAGAGTCTGATACGGATTTGAACTATGCATTCATAATTAGAAGTGCTTTAGCATGGGTGAGAGTGTACTTTGGTGCAGCATTTGAGCAGTAATTTGAATTTTGAAATTTATTTGTTTTTATTTGATTTCATAAAAATAATAAAAATATTCGGGAAAATTAAAATTTAATTTCTATTTTTACATATTTCAAATGTGATAAAAAAACACTGACTTTCCAATAATTTGGTAAAATCAATAAATTTTAAAACTATTAGCTTCGGCTCTCAGTAAATAATAGCTTTTTGTTTCAACATTAAGTTAAATTTGCCAATTTTCAAATATTAATAAATATTATTCCATCTTTTTGTCATTTGCAAAATGTTTTAAAATTAAAAGCATTTCATGAAAATCGAGACTTAATTTCAATATCTTGAATAAATAAAAATTATACAAATAGTCATGAGATACTAACTAAAAAATAGTGACGAAATAAATATTCACTTAAAGTTGATTTGTAGGCTTCTTTGATCATTATAATTATTGAATTTTTTTTTCAATTATAGTTTGTTGCTCATTCGAATTGTCAACAAAAGTTAGTCGAAATATGGTATTCTGGTATCAGAAAAGTGCCAAAAATGAATCAACTATTATTATTATTACTTATTTTCATTTTCATTTTCATTTTACCATTTAATATAATAATCTACTTATTAGCTCCCAACTCAAAAGTAATATTAAAATAAAATTGAATTAAAACTAATTTAAATATCATCTTAATTTAGTTTGGTAAATTTATGTATCAACCATGCATTAAGTTTTTATCACATTCAATAGCATATATGATGTTCATTACACTTTTAATTATATCAAGTGTACTATTTTCTGTAGAGCAAAAAAACACAATCAAACTATCTGACCACATATCAGACAATTTTTTCCAAAATTATTCGACTTATATGTCAAAAAATGATCTTAAATATAAATTTGAATTTGGTAATCTTGATTTTTCAATCAGAAGCTATTGTCCTAACATAATTGATATCACAATATCAATTTTTATTGTTGGTTTTTTATGGCAAGATATCAAACATATATTCTACTATGGTATTAGCGATTACCTTGGTTCATGGAATAAAATAATCAGTTCTCTGATGATTATTTTATATTTTTCTTCATTTGCCTTGAAGTATTATACCATGTATGTAGTTCACTTAAACATGAAGAAAATTCTTCACAAAGAATTTTGGAACGATGCAGTTGGACTAAATGAGTCAAATATTGATGGACAAAAAAAAATCTATGACACAATTTATTGGTTAAACAATGGTAAATTAAATCACAAGTTTTAATAAAAATGATTTATTTAAATCTAGATCGATATTATTGGGTTTCTTTTGATCCGATCAACATGGCAGAGGGCTTATTTGCTATGGCAAATCTGTTTAGCTTTACTAAAATATGCTTTTTGTTACCAGCTAATCAGCAACTTGGACCTCTTCAAATATCACTTGGAAACATGATTTCAGTTAAATAAAAATACATTTTGGTCTTATAATTATTTAATAAAATTTGTTAAGGATATAGTGAAATTTGTGGTAATTTTTTCTATAATATTCATCGCATTTATATTTGCCATGAACAACCTGTATTGGTACTACCAAAAATCAATCAGAGAACAAAGTCAAGTTTTTGTCAAGAACAGGTCGGTTGAGATAAAAGCTGAAAAAAAATTTGGAACGTATGATTTATTCAAAGAAATAAAATTCTCTTAAAAATAGCACAAAACGTTTTTTTAGGTTTTGGCTCACTTTGGGAACAATGTTTTGGTCTTTATTTGGTCTTGGCGAGCCGGATAGTGTTGAACTAATGCCTTATAAAAATAAGCTTACAGAATTTTTCGGCCAGTTGTTGTTTGGATTCTACCACATGGCCAGTATAATTGTTCTTTTGAATATGCTAGTTGCAAGCATGACCCAATCTTATGAAAAAATTCTTGTAATTTTTTAATATAAGAATTCACTTTTTTAATTAAATTTTATTCTATAGCGCGAATCAGACATAGAATGGAAATTCGCCCGATCGAAATTATATATGGAATACATTAAAGATGGAGGAACTTTGCCAGTGCCAGCAAACATGATTCCAACTCCAAAGTCAATTATAATTTTGATTAAAAAAATTATTAATCTTATTACGAGAAAGAAAGAATCTCCTAAAAATGATCAATTTCACTTGGTATTTACTTTTTAGTCGTATTAACCTTAAGTCCATTTAAACCTAATCAAAAATTCACAATAAGAAAAAAAGCCATGTATTTTACGTGATACTAAATTTATTTTTATGCTATTAAAAAAAAATTAATTGATACAAATTATAAGAAAATTATATTAATTTTTATTGATGAAAATAAAAAACAAAAAAGAGAAAAATAAGAAAAAAAAGTTAAAAAATAATTGTTTTTAGATCTTTTCCTCGCAGGTTTACTTTTATCACTGATTGGGTTTTTACGAGGTCTACCTCTTGGACGTTTAGCTGCTCATTTGTTTGTTCATTTGACGTCGTTGGCGCTACAACTTGCTCTTGTAAATTTTGACCATTCTCAGTTGCAGGTTCTTGCTCATCTTCGAATTCAATAATGAATCAAAGTTCGTCTTCGGCCACTTCATTTTCTAAATGACTTTGAGTTTCGATCGGTTGTCGGTTAAGAACATCTTTATTCTTCGCAGGCCTTCCTTTCTTTCTGTTTTCACCCAGTGGCTCATCTTTTGCGCTCTCGTGCCATGGCATACCTCTATCGCGACAAGTAATAGCTACTTTATGTTTGCACATAAACTCTTTCTCAACTGCTTAATTAGTTCAATCAACATGCTTGAGTATATTAACACATTTATATAGTTGCTAATTAATATTTATTTGATTTAGTATCACATAAACAAAATAAGTATCATTTTAAATTTATTTTTGTTATCTTAAGTGTGAATTTTAGTATCATTTTTATTTTATTGTTTTAGTAGCAGAAAAATAAATTTAGTATTAGTATAAAATATAAGACGAAAAAAAAATATAATTTTTTTAAAACTCATTTTGGCAAATTAGATTTAAACTAAATAAAAGAAAATTAATTTTAAAGGATATACCTTAAATTGTTAGCCAAATCAAAAAATTATCTTTTATTATTAGTAGTAGTAGTAGTAGTAGTAGTAAAAATAACTGCGACTCGAGCAAGTCGAGTTAAACCGTAAGGCTATGGCAGTTCTTTGCAATCACACCAGATTCTGTACCATAAACCATTCATCAAGTCTTTCTTTGAAGGAATTTAATGAATTTGCTTCAACAACATTTTTTGGTAAACGGTTCCAGTCGTTTACAACCCTGTTTGTGATAAAGTTGAAACGTGATGGACAATTTCTAATAAGTTCTCTTGTAACCATCTTTGCATGACCCCTCAAAATATAATTATTTCTTTGAACGTACCTGATTTCACTTACTAATTTAACAGTTTCAAGACTGTTTACAATTTTAAAAAACTGAATCAAATCGCCTCTTCTTCTTCTCGTTTCCAAAGTGGTAAGTTTTAATCTAATCAATCTTTCTTCATACTCAAGATTATTAAAGGCTGGAATCAACTTCGTAGCTCTACGTTGTACTTTTTCTAATTCCTTTTTATCTTCTTTCAGATATGGATTCCAAACACTAACTCCATATTCAATAAGAGGTCTTACCAATGAGGTATACAATAACTTAACTACATTGGCATCCAAAAATTTAAAATTTTTCCAAATCATTCCCAAAATCTTATTCGCTCTGCCAGAACAGTAGCTAACATGTGCACCCCATTTTAGATCATTCTGAAAAAACACACCCAAATCCTTTTCCAATTTTGTTTTATATAATGATTGTGTTCCATATTTATTAAAAATCGTGTAGTCAAACTGAGGGTTTTTATTACCAATATGCATAACTTTACACTTTTCTACGTTTAAATCAATCGCCCATGTAATCGCCCAGCTAGAAACAGTATCTATATCGCGCTGTAAAGACAAGTTATCATTTAGATGGTTAACAGCTGCCAAAATTTTCATATCATCAGCATAGACTTTTGTTTCATTATTTAAAGATTCGGATAAATCGTTTATGAAAATAACAAAAAGAAGAGGTCCAAGGACCGATCCTTGCGGAACACCACTAGTAACATCAAGCCATTCTGATTCAACTTTACCAAGAACAACTCTTTGCTTTCTTCCATCTAAAAAATTTTTTACCCAATTTAATATTCTTCCTTCGAATCCATAAGCTGATAACTTGTAGAGTAACAGTCGATGTGAAACTTTGTCAAAGGCCTTGGAAAAGTCAGTGTATACGATGTCGATCTGATTGCCAGAGGCTCGTAGATTTGAGATTAAATCCATTGTTTCTAGTAAATTTGTAGAGCACGACTTTTTTGGGACGAAACCGTGTTGTGCGTTAGATAAAAGAGCGTTCTTCAATAAGTGCATTAACATTAGTTCTTTAATTATGCTCTCCAATATTTTACAGACAATACTTGTAAGTGAAACAGGACGATAATTACCTGGATCAAGTTTAACTCCATTTTTATATAATGGAGTTACATTTGCATGCTTCCAAATGGAAGGTAATTCACCTGTTGCAATTGATTTTTTGAATATTAACATAATTGGTAGGCTTGCAGAATAAGCTATTTTCTTTAGAACAAATCCACTTACCTTATCGGGGCCTACTGCCTTATTTTCGTCTAAATTTTTCAACTTTTCACAAACAGTCTTAACATTAATTATCGAGTCAATATCATTTGGACATATGACATTCGTTCTACGATTGAAGATTGGAAACTGACGATTCGAATCATCCTTTGAAAAAATCGATTGAAAACGCTTGTTTAACAAGTTGGCTATTTCTTTAGGGTCATTGCTTACTACTCCATCGGAATTTTTAAGTGCCTTTATAACTTCTCTAAATCCGTAACCTGATTTATTGTTCACATATCTATAAAACTCTTTTGGATTGCTTTTTGCACTTCCTGCAATAGATTCTTCATAACTTTTAACACCTTCTTTCACTAACTTCTCAGCTTCTTTTTTCGCTCTATTATAAAAATCTTTTTTTTGAGCGTTCCAACCATTTTTTTTAAATGCTTCCCATGCTGAATACTTTCTTCTTAAACCAGATTTTATATCCCTTCTCATCCATGGTGAAAATTTCTTTTTTTTGTTAGAGTGGTAAATTGGGATAAAACGATTACAAGCAAAATTATACTTGTCCATAAAATACTCATACATTTCATTAACAGTTAAATTATTAAAAATCTTTATCCAATCTATTGACTCAAAATATTGATTAAAGTTGTCATAATCACCATTTTTATACATGAAAGAAGTGATGCGAAAAGCTGACTCGGCGTTGCCCTTTAGCTCATACGTCCATGACAAACTAAGATGCGCTCTATTTAACGATCCCAATGGAGACTCGCGTTCAATAGAGTAAATTCTACTTGACTCTTCAGTAATGACTAAGTCTAAAATATTTCCAAAATCTCCATCATTACTTTGAAAAGTAGGAAAAGTAACATGCTGGTGGTAAAAACAGTCGTCAATTGTGTCTAAAAATTTTCTCTCAAAAGACTCTTCATTTAAACCAAAATACAGACCATTCCAACTGATTTTTGGCAAGTTGAAATCACCAGCTATTAAAAGACCACTAAAGCCTCGACTCCTACTTAGACACTCTTTTGATCTAACTAAAGTGTCAATTATACAATCGTTGTCTTTAAATTTTGGTGGCCTGTAAATACACCCAATTAGAACTTTTTCTCTATCTGAAACTATTGAACACCAACATTGCTCCACTGAATTACTCCGGAGAATTTCATCCTCCACTTCATAACTCTTTATTGCTTCTCGGACATATATACATACTCCACCACCTCCTCTGTCTTTCCTGGTTGAGAAGAACATGTTGTAACCGCGGATACGTGGTGCGTAATTTTCATCAAACCAAGTCTCTGTTACTAGAACAACATCGTATTCTTTGTCTTTAACTAGCAGTTCGAGTTCATTGAATTTATTACCAAGCGAAGTTGCATTCGTGTAAAAGAATTTTAGATGATTAACTGGTACCACACACTCTATTTCTTGCTTTTTTTTGCTAAAGTTATTCATCACATATTTATATACATTTTCTTCATGATTATTCAATAAAGCTTCATTTATCGAACAATTCTTATCATAGTGGTACTGATGATGGTCACCACTATGACTAAATTCAAAAAGTGTACTAGTAACCTCGACCCCGGCCTCGAGCCTGAGTTGTCGAGCTCGTGCCCCTTCGAGGTTCGGTTCGGTAGTTTGACCTTGATCCGTACCTGTAACTTGGTCCGCTCTCATCTTCCTCCTCTTGTATCCTAAAGCGTCTAAGCTCGAAACCTCTGATACCCCAGCGAAAGGGCAAGTTTTGATTCTCTTCTTCTTCATTTTTGGATTTTCTTAACGCTCTTAGCTCTTTATCAACTATTCGTTGTGCTTGAGTTAAATCTGGATTAATGTAAACCTTCTGGTGACCCGATAGCGTCCTCAAAGTTTTTGCTGACATCAATAGCTCGTTTCTATTTCTCTCACTTGCTAATTGAACTAAAATCGGAGGATCATAGGAAACACCAATTTTTTCCTTAAACCTTCTTACATTAATTATATTCTTCTTATCAAACTTGATTGAAGCAAAAAGATTCTCAATTTCCGCTTTATCTTCGTCATACCTCTCTTTTGGTTCTTGCTTCTCAGACTTTTTGATTCCAAAAATAATTACGTTTTTTGAACGCTTTTCTCTCTCTTCCTGGTCAATCATCATACCAACTCGTATATCAAGATCGACGCCAGAAATCTGACTCTTATCTCGATTTACATTATTTAATAACGCGTCCCGCCAATTGTTAAATTTTAAATTTTTTTGGCTACTAAATAATAAATAATTTAGGCTACGTATAAATAATTTCCGATGTCTAAAATCAAATAAATCTCTCTAATAATTTTTTAATAGAATTTACGTAATAATTCGTTTCGCAAAACTTCAGTTAATGAAGAACTGACTTATATAGTAAGTATTATTTATTATATACATTTTTTATTCAAATAATACAGATAAATTAAACTAAATTGCATCTTAACAATTTTATAAAATCAATTTTAAAAAAAATACATTAAATTAAAATTTTAAAAATGAAAAAGTAATAAAGACAAATTAGTATAAATAGAAATATTTTATTAATTTAATAATTAATAAAGAAAGGATTAAATTAATAAAATTTACAATTAAAAATTTTTTAGTCTAAAATATTTTAATTTATTCAGAAAGTAATGCAAAGAATAGTCAAAAGATTTCTTTTGCATAAGCAACGCGAATCAGATGAGGTCGGAGAGACCGACCTAGAGGAACTCAAACAAGACTTACAAATGGCTCGTTACGAAACTCTTAATGATCTTAAGCGAATAAGGGACGAAAATAGTCGTTTAATAGGATACGTGAGCCAAGGTCTCTTATTGATAGGTGAAGAAATATTTAAAGATACACAATCAGAAAATGCGTTTAGATTTAGAGAACTCAAGAATGCAGAACTGGAATACCAAGAGACTTTGGTTGACTTTGAAAAGAAAGAAACTCGAAGATCATTTTCCAACACGTTCAAATCTGATTCTATTGACTCTGGTCTTCAAAGTTTTCGTGATTTAACCAATATGGTTCACTCAAGTAACAAGATAACAAGCATTGAAAGCTTAAATTATTTAGACAATCGATCGGAAGACAGTGATGATCAGTACATTGAGTATCAAGCATCTAATACGCCTGAATTTGAAGCAAATGGTGCTGTTAATCATTCAAATTTGGCGGACATCGACTCTAATGGAGAAATTATCGATTACCAAAAAACTAAAAACAATAATTTGCATGTCATAAATGAGGAAGAAGAAATTTCAACTGATTCTTTAAATGAGAAAACAGATAGCACTAAAATGTAAAATAATAAATTTAAAATATTTTTTTCAAAACTAATTCATCTATTTAAATTTAAATAATTATAAAAAAATAAAAAAAATCAATTTATTTATAAAAATAAAATATTAAATTTTGAGTTTATCTTTATTCACTTGATTCAATTTTTTTTTTAAACCATAATAATCTACAGTATATTAATATTTAATACTTCATTTCAAATAAATATAATTGATCTTTACTTAATTATAACCAAGTGATTTTTAATTGTTTATAGTTTTTGATAGAAATTACTGATTAAATGTTTAGTAAAGTTTAATTTAGCTTATTTAAATTTAAAAGTAATAATAATAATATGAGCCACAACTGGCATAACCTGTAGAGCAAGACTAAAAGTCTCACTATCGAAGAGTTACAAAACATAAAATAAATGACTAAAAAGACTAAGATTTGTTTAATTGTAGTTGATCAGACGCTAAAAAATCGACCAGTTTCTTTTTAAAATTGTCTTTCGAATTTGCTGCCAATACATAGGTGCATTTAGTTTCTATTATTACAGAATTTAAGTTAAATTAATTTAATTTTTGCTAATTATAATCAAATATTTATCTAAATAAACAATAGATTGGGTTTTATCTAAAAGTATTTTATCAATTTTTCCCAATATTTTTTTTGTTTTCATTTTTATTAAAAGTTTTAATTGTTTGAAAAATTAGAATTCAATTTTTTTAATTAATGTAATTTTTTGCGAATAGTAATTTTCCTAAATTTTTCTTAACAAGCCATCGAGTTAGTAGCAAAAATAACAAACAAAAACAAGGATTATTAAGAACAAATTAAATATTTTTCATATCAATTAATTTTACTTTTTTAAGATTGACGCATTTCGATGAAATACTTTCTTTGGAATTTGATATAAAAAGTGCATACAAAATTATTAAATTTTATATATTTAAGAAAGTTATTTATTCATATTTACGAATATTAATTAATGTTGGCAATTTAAATTAAAAAAAAAATCAAAATTATACTATTTCTCAATAAATAGATTAAATTCTTGAATAAATATTTTTCTTAGCAAATACTCCAAGCCATTATTATACCACCTAAGCAAAGTGTCTGTTATTTTATTTGGCATTTTTTAGATTAAAATAATAATAAAGATTAACTGCATGTTTGGCAAGCTTGGAGACAGTTGACACCTGGTTTTGGTAGTTTATATTGTTCGCGCTATCTCAAATTAGTTTTTAAAAAAATTGACTCCTCAAGATTCACAAATTTGTTCTGGCAGTTGGTTCCATCCTTTTATTACTCTATTTTAGTTTGTTTGATGTAGGCTAGGTAGGATCTCCTTTAATGGACCCTCTCAGACAATTTCTGCAGCCTTAATTTTCTTAATCTCTCTTTATACGTCATATATGTCTGAGATGACGCATAGATTTCGTAGCCCTGCTTTAAAATAATATGAAAATAAAGATAATATTTATTCTAATCTAAAATTATTTATTTAATTTTTCGAAAAAAAATTATTTAAATTGATTAAACATTATTGATTTAATATAAATGAAACAAAATTTAAATTTAAATTTAAAAAAAAAACAAAAACAAGTTTAATAGCTAAGTAAATTCTTTATAGACGTTTACTCATTTTTAAGATTTTATCATATCTGATCTAATAGTTTTCTAGATTCGGCATTCAGGACTGATTAATTAGTTTTTTGTTCTGTTCAGGTCTAAGCATCAACGAGCTCAAAGTGCTTCTTTGATGGACGACAAATTCCAACCGCATATAACAAAAAGGCAACAACACTGATTACCAAACATGTAGCTAAAGAAACATTGTATTAACTAAAGCAAATGGAATGAGTTTAAAACTGACCTGCTAGGATGTAGAGAACAGCGGGCCAAGCGGCAAAAAACCCTCCAGTAAAGTCTTCTTTTGGGTTTTGTCTGGCAAAGCCATCTCGATTCAAAGCGATAAGCTCATCTTTGCTTATCGATGAATCCTCACCCATCACACCGCTTGTCACAAAACATAAAATAGCTAAACTTAATCCTAGTACGAGTCTAGTCATTTTTTTCTCTATAAAATAAAATTATAAAATTTAAATGCAAATAATTTATAGGCTCTCGGTATTAGGCAATACAAAGTTCTAGAAATAAAAATAAAAAATTTAAATTAATTTTAAGACGAGTTACCAAGCGATCTCAAGGCTCGGTACATGCTCGCATCTTTTTTTTTTCAAAAGCGTTGTGTATTTTAATTCTGCATAAAAAATCAATATATTATAATCCATTATTTGCTTAAGACTATTTTTAGTCGCAGCACTTTTGGCGCAAAATATATATTTTATGCGAATTTAATATAAATTTATATATGTGATTCATATTGTATATTTTATGAATATTTCAAGTCAAAATTTTTTATTATAATCACGCAAATAAAAGGCATAAAGAACATAATACTAACTTCGCAATTCAAATGATCTCTCTGTGCCAAATATTTTGCTATTTAAAGCCGTACCTCTTGCTCAAGAAAAAAGAAAAAAATAAAAAATATTTTTTTCATAAAATTTACTCTCATTAATAACAAAATTCCACTAAGAACGCTCATAATACGAGCATAATTTAATTTCGTATTTCTAATTTTTATTTTTTTTTCCATCCCAAGTATAACATATGATCAGTATTGATTTTGATCATTTCAGTCCCAACTAGCTATTTAAATAGACGAAATTTTATTTTATTTTTTAGAAATAATAAGCTTAGTTTTCACAAAATGAAGTTCAGATTCCGCGAAGAGAACACCTTGGGTAAGTTAAGAGGCTTGATGGAACCATTCTGGACTAAAAGCTTTTTTTAAGAGCAACGAAAGAGCGAGGCTGAGAAAATAAGAACTAAGTACCCGGACCGGATCCCGGTCGTGGTCGAGCGAGTGCCCAACTCGCAGATACCCGAAATAGATAAAAGAAAGTTCCTAGTGCCTAATGACATATCAGTGGCTCAATTCATGTGGATTATACGCAAGCGCATCCAGTTGCCATCGGAAAAGGCGATTTTTCTCTTTGTAAATAAGACAATACCTCAATCTTCGTCGACCATGGGACAAATTTACACAAACTTCAAAGATGAGGACGGCTTTTTGTACATTGCTTACAGTGGTGAGAACACTTTTGGTCACTAAGCGGACACCACTGTCTTTTCTCTTTCTCAATTGAACAATAGCAAGATTTTCACAAACAAATTTGGATATTAATGTTATTTCAACTATTTAATGTTTTTTAAAATGTAAATAAAAAAAAAATAAAAAAAAAAATGTTAAAATATTAATAAACTTCTAAAAATATTTAGTTGTTTAGTGGACATTTAATTTTTTTCTTGCATATTAAATCTTAGACTGCAGATACTTCAACATTAATGAATAAATTTTTAAAAAAAAATATTTTCGTTTTATTTAATAGTCTGAAAGTGAAATTTAAAATTGCTCAAACCAAAATTAGATAAGATAATGGCAAAGTGAAAAACTAATTAGATAATTAAGAATATTTTTTGGCGTTCTAATGAAACTATTTATCTCAAATTATTTCACCATTGTTATAGAATTTTTATTCTTGTCTCGGCTTTGTTAAATAACCCTACAAAAAATATTATGTACTTTCTAATAAGTAAGAGTACCAAGTTTTTTGGAGAATATTTTTCGGTTTAAAAGATAAGCTCTTTTGGTCTTAATCCCTCTTCAATAGTTGGAATCCTCTTATCAATGCATTGTTAACACCAGAAGTTCCGACATATTTGTGTCGGACTTGTGTTTATTTTTTTAACATGGTAGAAGTTCTTGCATGTTCTAAATATATTTCTCTAAGTTTTAGTGCATATTTTCTTAAGTACGGGAATACAGTAGGTACAAATTTTCTTGCAGCTATTTTACTTAAAGTAATAAATGATAAAATGGTACAACTATTTTCATAAAATTAAATCTAACATCCTGTAAAATTCTCAATATTTAGCAGGAATCAAATTTTTATGTTTACAGACTTTTATCATACAACTAATGTTGTACTTTTTTTTTAACTTTAGAAAAGATAATTGAAACAGATTTTAACTTTTTGTTCTGTTTCTTTTGAACCAAATTTCGCAAAAAATTTTTCCTTTTTTCCTAATAGTAAGATTTTCCTAATAGTTTCTTCAATGGTCTGGTTACTTAGCTTAAGACAGAAGCAATATATTGATTTAAATAGAAACGAATATTAACACCAGAAGCACCAAGCATTTTTTCGTGATTTTTTTATCCAAAATATTTTTTAAATATTTATTAAATTTTCTTTGATATAACGATAAAATCTACATAATTCATAAAAGATTGATTTATATTAAAATCTGTCGAATAGATATGATGCTTTAACTAATAAAAAAATGATAATGTAAAAGCAAATAATATGAGTTGTACCATATTCAAAAATTACTGTTGTTATTATATTTAATTCCTAAGTATCAGCTATTTGTTAATTAAAAATTATAATTTTCATAATTATTTTCAAAATACTTGGTCATATGATTGTTAAAAAATAAATTAATTTCAATACCTGAAAAACTCCAAAAGAACTAAATTGGTAGCAAATAGAAAATCATTAGTTTTATGGCGAAGAAATAAGCTTTATTTAATAATTAATTTATCTGAATTTGCACAAACTGTTTTTGTGATAAGAATTTAAAAAAATGTTAATATTCAGTAAAAAAAATATATACTTTTTTAAATTATATGTTGATCATTTAATTAAGAATAACACTTTAAATCAAAATATTTCCATTTTTAGCTCCATTTTAAATAAAGATTTATTTTTCTTATTTTAAAATAAATTGAATAGATTTTGTACAAGTAAAAATCAATTATAATTCTTGATTATTTATCTTTTGTGGTTTTAATTAACAATACATTTTTTTGTAAATCGAAATTAAAATATAATTACAAGAAAATAATTTTTTTTATGCTTTGACTTAAATTGATCTTTTATAAAGATGGCTTTTCTGAAATTAGATTATTCAAAAAAATATATAAAATCAAATCGAGTTTTGTGTAATTATTCTAATAATAATTAGCATCAGATGCTCAACATTAAACAAATTAAATTTAAATTGTGCAGAGTGCTTCTTGAATAAAAAAATAAAAAATAAATTAATTTCACTTGAGAAATAAAAATATTTATATATTTTAGTTAAATTTTTTTGCTTCAATACAATTCCGGATAATCTCAAGTTTATTTTAAATGAAATCAAATATTTTATTTTCAGATTAAGTATACAATTTATCGTTATGATCTATTAATTAGGGTCTATTTAACTCCATCCAAAACAAAACCAAAATGCGATTGTTTTTTAATATATAATATAAAGTAATAAAAAAATTTCAAAAGTAATTTATTTGAATAAACTTAAGAATTTGATTAAGCATTTGATATCCATGCAAAATAATAATTCCAAATAATTTATCTAATTTCAAAAGTCTAAGTGTCGCAATTTTTCATACATTTTAAAGAAAAAATTTACCTTTATGTTATTCATTTCAGAAATTTAGATTATTAATTTTTTGAAATAATTTAAAGACCATATATAGACGCACCTTTAATAACAAATTGCGGTGAGTATCGGAAACCTAATCAATTTTTGATCCGGGTATTTTTCAATCGATCATTATCTTAAATACCAAAAGTAAATTAATTATCATTTAAGTAGATCGCTCAAAAACCCTTAATCTCAAATTTGTAAAAGTTTTTCGCTGCCATAAATCCAGCAAAAAGTATATTAACCCAAAAAAAAAAGTAAACAAAAATCTTCTTCCTGATGCTTCAGCAAATTACAGAGTGCTGATTAAACCAAAGAAAGCTTAGATCTTGGGTGAAAAAATCAAGTAAATATTTTTATAGGAATTTTATTTCGTATTTAATTAAAAAAAATTCAAAAATAATTCCTAAACAAAATTGGTAAACATTGGAGGTAAGATAATAAAAATATCCAAAATTGATCTCATTGTATTCAGGATTACTAAAGTCTTAGGAAAATATCTAAGCGCTCTTAATGACCTTTTATAAGATTAAATTTAAAGTTATTTCTAATATAAGATTGCTATTTTGAGTTATCGAAGTTGTTAGATCGGATCAGATTAATGGTAAAGATAAATGGCATCGAGACCATTTAGTACATTAGAGCTATTCTACTTGTTTTGTTATCTCAAATTCACTCGGAATCAATCAAAAAGTCTTGTCAATCATTATGATAAATATAAATTTGATTTTAACTTGATTAACTTAAATCTCTTCTTTTCAAGTCAAATATTAGCATGAAAGAACCCATTAATATTAGATCTTAAGGAATCGAAAACTTAAATAAATTAGATATGTACTTATTCCTATTTTCTAATATTGAAATTTGATGCTCTCAATTTATCATTCTACTTTAAATAGACATCAAAAATTTTATTACAATTTGGTTTATTAGTAAAAAAAATAAAATATGTTTCGGATTTGGTTTTGTTGTTACAAATTTTTTAAAAAATATTAAATTCCTTTCTAGTGGATTTGGGTGGTGTAACTCGATTTACACGAAAGTCATTCTGCAAGAAAATCAAAAGAACATACGTCTTGTATCTTTATACTATTTGAATAAGGTATGAAAATAAATCGGATTTTATTTTATATGATGATAAATATTGAATGCTAAATATATTATATAATATTATAGGATTAAAAAAATTAATATTTTTTCTAAAGCTTGAACTAGTGCTAACTGGCGCCAAAATAATTTTTTAAATAGTTAAACGGTCACACTTGTAGTCATTCACTAAGCTAATTAAAATATAATTCAAATTTATATAAATTATTTGTTTAGAAGCAAAATTTTTATTTAGTAAGAATGATTTAAAATTAGTAAACAAGTGATGAGAAAGATTTTTTAAATGAAGTCTTAAATTTTTGAATATGTTGTTAAATAATGCTCAAAAAATAGCAATTAACAACAAATTTAGCAAGCTTATTTGGCAAATTTTAGCCACAAAAATTTCAATTTTTAAAATTAACAGGTCATTTTTTTTTAAGTGAATTCGTAAATATGTCGCTTATTTATTAAAAGATAATTTTGTTGTGAAAAGATTTTGGGCGACTTAAGTATTTATAAATAGAAAAATGGCCAGCATTAATTAAAAAAAAGATGATGACCATAAAGGTATATTGAGAAAGCATTGTTTGTTTCATTGATTTGGATTCTTTTCAAAATAAATCGAATATTCGAATATTTCTTTCATCAAATTCTGTGTTTAGTTAATAGGAATAAACCATTTATAATGATATATCTATTTTGAGTAGAAAATAGAAAACATACAACTAATAAAAACAGAATTGTAAATATTTGAAATTAGATTTATAACTGGACCTCTCGAGTTTATTAAAACAGAGGTCTAAAAATACAAAAGCCTGGACTTAAAGGCGCTAATTATTTCGAGGATTTTCCTACAAGTCTTGTCTAATTAAAATTTCAATATTTTTGAGATTATCAAAATATATGTGTTATCTTTAAAGTATCAAGTTATGTTGTCAAATTGAGTTAGATACACTTAATAAATGACTATAGTGGACCTATTGTTGTTGATATTAGACTCAAATAAAGTTTTAAAGCTTGAAATTTGAATTTTTTTAATGATTATTTTTTATATATTTATATCTTATGACTAGAATTTTAACTATAATCTAAAATTATATAAGCAAAATTTAGAGATGAAAACTGTTTTTATTTTGGATAGGAATTGTAAGTATTTTCCTTCTAAAAATTAAAAATTGCTGCTATAGTTTGTCTCTAAATTGAAATTTATATTTTTGTTATCTTTTATTTTTAAATGATTTTTAAATTATCCTAGTTTGAATGATTTCGAGAGGTCAATATAAATATGTTAGATTTAGATAACATTTTTTAACTATGCTAATGGATTGAGGCTTATTAGCATCGTTAATAACTGACCTTTACTCACATCTATTAATTTGGTGGCCTAATATTTATCTATTCAATTAAATTTAACTTAAAATTATCAGTTAAAAAATTTTTAATTTTTAAAAAGCTTTAAAATTTTAATATTCTCATTTTTCTTTGAAAATTATTAGAAAGAAATTTTTAAAATAGATATTAATACAAATTAATAAAAACTAGTATTTGATTTTTTTTTAATTTAACTTAAATTAATAAGGCTTTCATGAAACCTAAATTTTAAAAGAAATATTTCAAAACAAAATATCTAACCGAAATTGAATTATTATTTCATTTTTGAATCTATTTATCAGATAAATACCTTTCAAATATCATTTAATATTGTTTTATTTTTTCTTAATGTTACTGATAATTTAAAATTTATATAACTTACAATAACCATAGATCGGATAGTTGGTCCGTGAATGTTTATTTATTCAGCTTTATATGTTAGTTTAATATGAACAATTAAATTATTCTGTAATAAGATATATTTGGAATTTGTTTATATTCTCATTTCAGGTGTTCATATATGAGCATCTAGAATTTAGCACCAACCGGTAAGTTGAGCTTGCATGAAATATCTACCATAACGTTGAAAAGATTCATTTTCAACGTGGTATCTATTTTAAGGCCGAGAGTTGATTGACGTGAACCTTTTTGGTAAACAAGTGAGTTTCATAATCAATCGATTATTTAATTCCAATTTTTCATAAGGGAAATAGGGCTGGAAAAGTATCCAAATTCAAATAGATAAAGTAAGATCTTAAAAATTTGGAATTTGTTTTTCAAGGTTAATTTATTTTCCTTGTTAGATTGAATCTTTACAAAAAAATAAATATCTAGATTTTTAATTTGCAGTAAATTTATTTAAGTAATTGAAATATAAAAAACTAGAGAAATATTTGATGCACTATAATTAAAAATTTGATTAATAAACCAAAAATATTTCTTTTATTATGCGGCTAGAGATAAATCGAAGATCACAGCAAGTGTACTGGACAGTCCAATAGGCATCATATTTCCTAATTAATTAAATTTTAAGTGAAATTTAAGTTGCTTTTTACTAAAACTTAAATTTTTTTTGCTTTATTTCTCATCATTCCTCAATTAGTACATAAACATTCCATCAATTAAAAAAATTATATCTATAAGTCAATTCTAAATTTAAAAATTGTTTAACCAGCACATAATATTAACTAGTTGAAATGATATTCTAATGAATTTATTTTTTATTAATTTGTTTCTCGTTAGTAAAAATTTATTTTAAAATGGCTTTTCCTCTAATTATTTAACCAAACTATCTTAAACAATTACCAAACTAATTTATACTAAGGATTCTATTATTTGGCCTTAATCGTATTGACTTTTAGGTCTGTATTTTAATTATCAAAATAAAGAACCAAGTTTAACTTTATTAAGCTCAATTTAGGAGCACATTTTTGGCTTATGGCATTTTTGACATTGGCTATTTATCTATCTCCATTAAAAGTAATTCAGTGAGATTTTTTTACACTAATTGATTCGACATGTTTTCAAAATTTAGACTATTTATCGCAAAATCCGATTGATATTCTCAAACGTGTGTTCAGCCAAAATATATTTTTATTGTGTCCAAAAATTTTTCACAAGTTTATAGCCAAAAGTAAATATCATTCTCAATTTATTTAGTATTTGAATGAAAATTTTAATCAATTTTATTTGAAGCTTTTCTAATTAAATTTGGTCTAGTGAGAATCAAGTTATTTAAAAATATTTTTTTTCGATATTTACAAAATCAGCAGATAAGAAAAGACAGTGAATGAAATTTTCTAAGAAATTTTTTTATCTTTTGATATAAATTTATAATTTTTTATATTAATAAAAAAATTAATTAATTTCACATGAAGCTCAAAGCCAGGTTCCATTCCTGTCTGGACTCTGCTAAATCATTTTTTCATTTTATTTATCCTTAAGAACTAACAAAATTAAATATCAACTAGTTCCCAAGAATAATTCTAGAACTTTTTGATTTTTTGTTTAATAAAAAATTTAATTAATTGCCTATTAATTTATTTTTATTCTTTTCGGTTAATAAATAGAATCAATTTAGATAAAAAAAATTAATTAGTATAAAAAACATCGCTTTGCTTGAAATAAAGCATACGTCTTTTTAGAGAAGCAATTGAACGAGTATCCTTTGGGCTATGCTACAAACCATTCATGTTTTTAATCAAAAATATTTAAGATTTTGTATCTTGGCGAAAAGAAATTAATTGTAGCAGGAGTTCGATTTAAGCCCTAATTTAAATTAATCATTAAGTAACTCGGTAGGAACAGAGAAAAATTTAGGAACTGACCCGAACTTAAAAAATTCCGAGTTTTCCAAGACCTTATCTAATCACTACTTGTTAATTTTTATTCTAGATTTATATTATCTAATTGTATCAAATGGATTCAAATACCAAGAACAAATCCAACCATCGTGAATTATCTAATACAAATCAAATTAGTTTGAACCAATCTAATGATGCAAACTTAGAACAAAATGATGATGATTTACCATCAGAGGAATCCGAAATAGAAATTGAATCTGACGCAGAGTTTGTTTTCGATGAAAACTCGGTTGAACAACAAGACGTAAGTTTTTTTTCTCATTTGTAGTTTATTAAGCCTAATGAGTTTATAAAAAAAATAATTTTTTTAATTACCTCGGAAATGCTTATGCCGGAAAATGGAAATTATTACATAATATTTAGAAAAAAATTAAAATGACACACTTTCTTCCAGCAATTAACTTAGTGATTGTTTTAAAGCTTAATAGAGCAAGAATATGAAAAATACTATTCCATTAGAAATAGATAAATTTTGTTTTAATAAAATGAAGAAACTAATTTCAAATATAAGTAATAGTTGTTATTTTAACATTTGAAAATTAAAAAATAATCATGCAGATGGTTAGCTTTGGTGTTGGAAAATTTAACATTGAACAAGCGAGCTTAAACGAATGTCCTAAAAAAGTATGGAGAAGGAAGAATATTTTTTGTTTTACTATTTTAACAATAGTGGCTCTTCTAAAGACTAGCATTAGTGGTCATTTATCATTTATATAAATATATTTACTCAAAGAACTTATTTTTTTGAAATGCCTAAATTGAACATTTCTAAAAGATAATAATCTAATTTTATATTTATATTTTCAATTAAATTGGTAAATCCTACTCTTTCGTATAAACATAACTTATTATTTTAATTATTTGTACGCTATTTACTCTTTTGTCGAGGTAAAAACATAATAGGACTTATATGATATCAATAAAGTTTTTTTCAATTTATTTTCCAAAAATTTAAAAATAAATTTTCCCATGATGTTTAGCAAAATATATCAAAAAAATGTAATTAGTGGCACTATAGTAACCCGACGAGATACACGCGACTTGATTGTAAATAGATCAAGCTAAAAGAAATTGGGTCTCAATAACTGTATTTGTAGCAATTTTTTTAATTAACCAACTCGAGTATAATTAAAAAAATGCTACAATACTCGAATAAAGTAAACCTTTTAAATAAAGTTTAGAATATATGTCTAAAGAACCTTTTTGGTCCATAAATTGAGGCTAAAATCTTTTTTAAAATGATTGTATTTTTCAATTACAGTGATTTTCTAAAAGTATTAATTAAATTTTCTGTTTTCCTAACTAAAACTGGCCTAAATTCAGCGTTTTATTTACGCACAAGAATCATGTCTTGGAAAACTTTATTTATTATCTTTTCTAATTGTATTTTTTAATTCAAATACGATTCTTAGACCAATTTACTTAATCTTGTTTAATTACTTTTTTAAAATTTTTTCAACAATTAGAAAAAATTAAAATTTCAAACCTTGGGAGATAAAATTAATTTTTTTAAGCTCAAGGGACACTCTAATAAATAAGACAAGCTAAATTATTCATTGGGAAAATTAATAAGAATCAATTTTCTACGATTCTCTTTAAAAAAAAGCTTAGAGTTTTTTACAATATGATGAAATTTGACAAAATAAATAATTAATTAAGTTTAGATAAATGATCAAGTCAGTTGAGATTGTTATTTTGAAATTGAAACGAGGCTATTTATTTAAATTTAGGACGCTGGTTAGGTTTGATTGAAATTGTATCGCCTTAAAGGTCAAATAGTTAATAGCTATAACAATTAGGTGCTCGTTGTAAATATAATTAAAAATTGCCAAAGATTAATTACACCATATTTCAAATAATTTTTATTCACTAAAGTATTAGATAGTAAATCATTTACTTATCAAAAATCAAGGGGTATTTAACCACCAAGTCGGAGCGAATTAAATATATCTAGCTTCTGACTCAAAAATAGAACAAAATTAATTATTTTAAATTAGCTTTTAGTGTAAAATTTTGCTTTGTTAAATATTTAAAGTTAAGAATATACTCAAAAAAAGCTTTTTTTTTTATTAATTTTATATTTAATATTTGAAAAAAGTTTGATTTGGCCAAAAGCTCTTAGGCTAAAGTATGACTCTAGACAGTTTATTTCAGCAAAATTCGGCCTAAAAAGTATTAAATCAAGCTAGCTCATAGCCAAAATATTTCAACAAATTGAAAAACTTTGAAACATAAATTGCTCTTTTAGAAAAAAGATTACAATAAGAACTCTCTATATAAACCATCCAAGTGGATAGCTAAGAATTAATTTCTTTTGGATTAATTAGCAAAAGTTTTGTATCGTTTGGTCAAGATTTAAATATAAATAAAAAACACAAAATAGGCTAAAAATTGAAATCTGTTTAGGGTCGTATTTGTGAATTTTTTATAAACTTTAAAAAGCTTTTTTTTCTAACATTTTTTGCTTTTTAATAAATAAAAGATTTCTTAAATTTTTATTATCATGAGATAATTAATTTTTATTTTATAAGGCACGAATAAATCTAGTTACAAGCGCGGAATTTTTCATGATTTTTCTCATTGAAAATGGCTATAAGCTCGTAAATCTTTTCAAAGAGATTTGATATATTAAATAAGATTTATTTAAATCAGTTGAAAAAAACAGCGTTTAAGGTTACCATTCTTTCTAAGTTTAAGTATCCAATATTTTTATGCATCGCTAAAAATTGCTAAAAAGTATTAAATAGCTTAGATATCACGTCAATTTCTAGATGATAAATGATATAAATTACTTTAATATTTTCAATTTTATTTATTTAGAAGCGAATTTATTATGTTTTCCAATTTAAATTTTATTTGTTTAATCAATTTAATATGAAATTTATTCCAAATTTATTTTTTGACACTGACTTGTCAGAGCAAATTTAAAAAATTAAAATTTTTCATTTGCTTTTAAGTTAACTTGTGGTCTGAGTATGAAACCTTACAAATGGCAATGAGATTATGTTTTTTTTGTAGTTGTTGTTTGGTATAGAAAAAAGATTTTTTAATTATTTAAAAACTTTATTTGCCAAGAAAAATGGTAATTAGTTCAAGAATTTACAAAAAATATGCATTTATTTGTTTCGTATGTGAACTTTTTCTTAATTAGAAACGATAGAATATTTTGTTGATTACGCTGTTTCGAACAATTAGATAAGATGGCTAGGGCAAAACTCGGATAAAGCCAAAATTTACCCAAATATAACCATTTACTTATTTATTTATCTTTTTAATTCAATTGATACGTTTCTCAAATAGTTTCTTAGCTCAATTTTTTTACTGATAGATAACATTTAAATAAAAAATTTGCTCATTTTCTCTTAATATTTTTTTTTACTCTGATTGACTCCATTTTACTTGTTGTTTAGAAAATCTTTATTTGCATTCAACTGATTAGAATCGATTACTTAATCAAAATTATTTTCATTTGTTATTGTTATTTTTATGTAATAATGAAAAGTATACTTTACGAAAAGCGAAAAAATCTGTACAAAAAACAGAATAGCACTCAACAAAATTCCTTAAATATAAAGAATTAACTAATAAATATTTAGAAAATAACTTTTAGCTTATAAATACGGATAATTCTGGCTGAATAAATATTTTGAATTCTGTAAACTTTGTACTCTTGTAGACAACTGGATACTTTACTATTTAAGTCGGCTCAAGGAAAATTTAGGAAAATAAAATATTTAAATAAGAATAAAAATTAAAATATTTATTTCTTATTTTAATATTATTCAGTGCTTAGTTTAACTTAAGGCTTTTAAAACAAAGAATCTTGATAAGTATTATTTTTGTAGCCTAAAATAGCCAAGTTATTGAGACCGCTGGTCAAATGTATTGGATAGATTGCACTTCAGCTGCTAAAAAACTCATTGTTTTATATTTATTCTGATGAAAAGTAGAGTGATCTGTATACTAAGGCTATTTCTTGGGTTAATTTTATCGGAACATTTTCTGCTCAATCAATCAATTCTAAAAATAATAAACTCGAAAAAAACAAAAACCATATTTTAAGAAGTTATATATGAAAAAATAAATGGTTATATCAAATTACAACTTTTACTATCTGTCTTATACAATCTAATTAAAAATACTCTAATTATTAATATTTAATATTTTAATTGTAATAACATAGAATGAAAGCAATTTTGCAAAATTAAACAATAACCAAGAGATTGATAAAGGTTTAGGCGAAAATCAAGTAAGACTTCGCAAGAAAAAGCACAAACGAACCAATGAATTGGACTCGGTTAGATTTTCTATGTACAATATACAAAGTAAGTCCAATATTTGGCTCTTGCCATGTGTTTACAATTAGTTTCTAGACATAATTATCTAATTTAAAGACTCACAACTAAACGAAATAGACGCTATTCTAAACGAGTTAAACCAATTGCAAACTGAAATAAATTTACCACAAGAAAGCTGTGCAAAGATGCCCCAAGTAGCGCAGAACTTTTATCCATTTGAAAATAGCCAAAATCAGCAAATGGATGATAACATTGAAGCTATAGACCAACAGTTTGATGAAGTTTTGAAATTTTTGGCACAAACAATTGATGACCACGATACCAACAATATATCCTCGTCATCGCCCTCTTCGATTTCGCTTTCAGCTACCCCTAACTCTGACTCGAACTCAGAGCCCAAGCTGGACTCAAACGAAAAAGGCAAACGAAATTCGTCAGATTCAGCCTTTGTCGAGACTGTTTCAATGCCTTCGTCTGTATCATTTTCAGGACTTAACCAAAACCAAGGCTCGAGCTCTTCCAGCTGTGCTATTAGTGAAGTTTCCAACCAGGAAGCATCTAGCAAGCAAACTGAGGCCCAGAAAGCCGAACTTATAAGGATAGCTCTTGAAAAACTCAAAGAAGCTAATATAAAAAAATTAATTGTAAAAGCTTATACAGATGATGGATGTGCCAAAAGTGTTATTATTGATGAAACAATGAAAGTTTATGATGTTTTGCTGATTCTTTTTTCCAAAAATCACATCAAACCCTCGGTAAACTATTGTATTGTTGAATACATGCCAAAATTTAATATGGGTAAAATAGGATTTTTATATTTAAGAAAAGATAAAAAAATTTTCAATCATTAAATAATTAAGAACGAATTTTCGAGGATCATGAAAATCTGGTCGAAGCAATGACTAATTGGTCAAGAGATAGCGATAATCAAATATTCTTTACTGAAAGGTCTGATAAATATGATCTTTTCTTAAAGCCTGAGGTAAATTTATCATTTTTACATTTGGATAATTTAATAAATATATTTTATTCTATTTTTTTTAATCTAACAATTATATTAATTTTAGTAATTAGAAAAAAAAATTCTTAAAAATTTTATCTTAGTTATTTAATTTTTCTTCCAAGATTTATTTGACCAATGATGGAAACATCAAGCACATGGATGAAAGCAATAGGAAAAATCTTTTAATTGTAAACCTAATTATATTTATTAAATAACTGATTTTTAATCGTAAATTTCCAGGAATTTTTTCAAAATATTGGCTCACCAGTTCCTGAATTGGAAGGACCATTGTACATAAAAACAGAACCGAAAAAATCATGGAAAAAATATTTTTGTGTTTTGAGACAGTCAGGGCTTTACTCTATTCCCAAAGGAAAATCAAAGGCAATTTAAATCTTAATTATCTAATTAAAATTTCAAAATTAAGCTAATTTCTATTTATATTTGTAGAAAGATATGCAGTGTTTATTCAATTTCGATAAGCTTGATTTGTACTACGGTCTAGATTTGAAAAAGGACCTGAAAGCTCCATCAGATTCATGCTTTGCTCTAAAGTACCCTCAAGTACAAAAAAAATCATCTAAATTCATTAAGTATATATGCTGTGAGAACGGACAAGACATGAAGCGTTGGATAAATGGAATTCGCATTGCCAAATTTGGAAAACAACTATTCGCCAATTATAAAAAAATATTGGACTTGATCGAGATTCATAAGACAACTGGTCGTTTGCCAGCTGTGGTCAATCGTCGCTATTCAACAAGTCAGAGGCCCAACTCTACAAGTTATAGTGTCGAAAGATCGAATCCCGAAGACTCGAAAAAAGTTCCGAACCAAAAATCTCTTTTGGTACAAAAAGATTCCAAAAATAAGGAAAATTCTGTCAAAAAGCTATTCGATTCTCAGCCGTGTATAAACTCAAACTCAAGTTCGAAGCAGCCAAACTTGGCCTATACAGATCAGCTAAAATCACTGATTCAATCAAACCAGATGAAAATAAATTCTAATTTTAATCAAGCTAATTTAAATGGTAGATCTTGGCAAAACATTCTAGGTCCAATAAGTGTGTCTACCAATTTAAACAACCCTCCACAGTTGGCCAAATCATCAAATTGTTTGTCATCAAGTCCAAATCAATGCTCTAAATCTGTTAAAATTCCCGTCACCACCGATTTGACCAAGCAATTGAACAGCAAGATAGCTGAATCAGAAACCAATTTAAATCTTTACAATAATTCTAAATTTCCACATCGAAACTTTGAATTCGAGGCTGAAGTTTCGAAAAATCTCTGTCACATGAAAACCAATTCTGCAAGCTTGAATTTTTATGACCTAGCCAACACTCATGAAGATATATATGAAATGCCCGCTTCAGGTACCAAATCATATCCTCACCATTCTGCTCAATTTATTCAACAACAAACTGATATGAACCAAAATAATAATTCTCATTTAACTTGTGTCAATATAATACAGAAAAATACGATTGACAGAAATTCTAGAGGAATGACGTCACAGACCGGACCCAAAACTTTGAAACGATATAATTCTTCAAACGAGTCCGAGTTTTTAAATGGTCACAAGATTGAGTTGACTCGAAAAAAGTCAGTCGATTCAGTAAGTAGAAGCTCGAACCAAACACTCTTTGCTGAAAATGAGCTAGGTGCCATATTGGCAAGACAGAAAAAAAAAATTGAAGATAGCGAGAACGAAGCATCCACTTTGAGCAGTACAAAAAAAGTGCCATCTCCTCCCATAACCAAAAAACCGCCTCCGCCTCCAAGAAATGAACGATACAATTTGACCAGAAAATTAAGTATTGACAGTGGAAAATTTAATAATATGCATTTATAATAACATTTATTTTTGTTTAATATTCACTTTAAATATGTTTTTAATAAATAAGTATATTTTTTAAATAAATACAATTTCTAATAAATTATATAAATTAATCAAGAAAAAATTTTGTGTCAATTTGAAGTATTAGTTTAATTAGAAGAGCAATTCAAACATAAAAAAATAATGTTATAAACAATAACCATTATTAATTAAAGTTAAAGTTTATTGATGACGCGTGGCTCTATTTTGATAAATAAATACCTTTTAAAATTTTGTAAATTTTTAAAGGTGAATATCATTGAAACTCACTTAAATTAAAATGTAATAAATATTATATATACAGATGTAATTTTAAGATAAAAATATTTTATAAAGAATTTTTTTTTAATTTAGATAAGATAATGTTTTCGTCTAAACCAAAAGATTAACTCTCATTATTTGAATTTTTATGTTATACAACCTTCTAAATGATTAATTTTTCTCGAATGAAAAAGAAAATTTTATTAAAATTTTTATTATATCATTAGTTATGAATCAAATATTGCGTTCTTAAGATTCTTTTTTTTTAGCTTGATTAAAACTTGATTTGATCAAATACTAATTGAACTAAAATATTACTTAAGAAATAAATCTAATAAAAGATTCTAGTTAAAGAAACAATATTTGTAAAATTGCATCAAAATAAATTGTTATTTAAAATAATTTTTTCTCAATAAATAAAGATAAAGATAAATAATCAAAATAAATCTGAAATCAATTTTAAAAAACCAATCAAGCCCATTTAAAAATTAATCAATTATCTAAAGTTAAAATAGTTAAAATTTTAATTTGTTTATTTTATTTAAAAAAAAAGTATTTATTGGAAATTAAAAACAGATAAGAAAATTTGAAATTTAATTTTATATTACCTATCGAATTTAATTGGAACAAAAATCATATCAAACCATAGATTATATTTTTGTGTATGATCAAATAATTATAAAAATTAAACATCTATATGATTTATATTAAAATTAATAGAAAAAAAATATTGTATTTAAGGCCTAATAGCCCATAACTTTTCTTGAACTTTCTCACCTAAATTGTTCAATAACACCTTTGGTTCGACTTTAGATTTGGCAACTAATGAATCTTCACATGCCAATCTCAAAACTTCAGCAGTACATGGCGATGGAAAATTTGTCAGAGGACTAGTTATACCATTTGAGTTTCTAGCAGCAACAACTGCATCTCTCAGAGCAAAGAATACACTTGCTCCCAAGAAAAGAGGCGGTTCTCCAATACCTTTGGAAGATTTAACTGTCTTAAGATGTTTGTAAACTTTGTCTCTGAGAATTTTAACATTAAATTCAACAGGAATATCTCTGAATCCCGGTATTTTGTAATTGCCTGGTCCTCTTGTAAACGCAGTGTTGTTATTTGTTTGAATCAAAAGTTCTTCAATGGTACACCAACCAACTCCTTGAATAAATGCACCTTCTATTTGACCAATATCAATCGAGTAATTGATCGATTTTCCAATATCCATGATTATGTCTGATCGCAAAATTGTATGATCACCGGTCAAAAGATCCAATTCGACAGAAGAAACTGCAACTCCGTTGGTGAAATAACTAAACATTCTTCCAGTATTGTCAAGAGGATTATAAGTTAAATCTGGAACTTTGTAAAATCCTGAAGCAGAAAGATCAACTCTCTGTAAATACGCAGCTGTAGCCCAATCTGAAAGTGAACCATTTGGATGTTGATCGCGGAAGGGTTTCAGTCTTTCTTTTAATTTCAGACATGCATTCATCAAAGCCATGCCATTTAAATCTGATGACATGGAGGCAGCTGTTGGACTTGTATTTGCCACTTTATCAGTTGCAGTTTCTGCAATGTAAATTTTGTCAATTGGAATTTGAAGAGTATTGGCTGCTATTTGGATCATTTTAGTGTGTAAACCTTGGCCCATCTCAACTCCCCCATGTGAAAGCAAAACTGTGCCATCTGTGTATATATGCACAAGTGCTCCAGCCTTATTTAAGCATTTTGCGGTGACAAAAGACATACCAAATTTTGTGGGAATAGCTGCTATTCCTCTCTTTTTCCATCGATTTTGCGCATTAAATAAATCTATTTCTTCTCTTCTCTTTTTGTATTCTGAACTTTCCATTAAAGTGTTCCACATTTCTGGAATAAACCAATCTTCAATTGGCATACTGAAATGAGTAATATCATTTTCTTTATAGAAATTTTTTTGTCTAACATCATTAGGATCTAAATTCAATTCATCTGACACACGGCTAATAATCATTTCAATAGCCATCATACCTTGAGGACCTCCGAAACCACGAAATCTAACAAAATATTTTTCAAATACATAAAATTAATATTAATAAAAGATATTTAATTTATATATTTAATAAAAAAAATTAGAAATTTTATTAATTTAAATTGATATCTTACGCTGTATTAGAACTAATATTTGTCTTAGCTATTCGCCCATTTACAGATACTTTAGGAAAAAAGTAAACATTGTCACAATGAAATAGAGCTCGGTTAATTACGGGAGCTGATAAATCCGAAGAAAAACCCCCATTTGCAATAAAATCAAGTTTTAAAGCTTTGAATTTACCATCTCTTGAAATTCTTAATTTATAAAAAGCATAAAACGGATGTCTACCACCGGTTGACAGCATATCTTCACTCCTGGTCAAAAAAAATCTAACTGGTCTTTTCAATTTAAGTACAGCTACAGACACCATCGAGGCTATGTTACCAGCTCTTGTCTCTTTACCTCCAAAGCCACCACCAAGTCGTTTGACTTTGCAAATAACTCGATTCATGGGTATGCCGAGAGCAGTGGCTACTTCTTTTTGAACTTCACTTGGATTTTGAGTAGATGAGAAAATTTCCAATTCATTGTCCTCATTTTTTGGTACGACCAAACAGCCTTGTGTTTCCAAATAAAAATGCTCTTGACCACCAATGTGACAAGTGCCCTGAAAAACCATTTCATTTTCATTTCCTTCTTCAATAACAAAAGTATTTTCATCAATATCTCCCTTTTTTATTTCCTTATTGTAGCTAAAAAAAGAATTCTTTTTGATCGCATCTTCAATTGTGATTATTTCTTCCAAAGGTTCGTATTCAACCTTTACTAACAAGGCTGCTTTTTTGGCCAATCTTTTCGACTCGGCAACAATCAATCCAATAGGTTGACCAGCAAAAAATACTTCATTGGATGCCAGTATTTCTTCATCTTTAACAATGGCACCAAACTTGTTATGTTTCAAGTCCTTGTGGGTAATAAAATCATGCACTCCGTCAAGAGCAAGAGCTTTTGAAGCATCGACACTTTTGATAAGAGCATGGGCCTTTGTAGACATCACTAGAGCACCATACAACTCTCCATTTTGTTTGGGAATATCGTCAACATATCGAGCTACGCCAGTAACTTGTTTCAATGCTGATAAATGTGGATTTGTAGTGCCTAAAGCGTGCTCATCTGTACCCACCACTCCAATATCCTGTGTTGCTTTCGTAGTTTCTCTTTCGATTTCTTCCAAATTTGCCAAGTCTTTTGGATGGATATTTTCAGCATTTATGTTCAGCTCTTTGATTATTTGATACCAGAAACGGGTAAAGAACGATACTGACAAACAACGTCGATATGTAGGCATTCCACCTGGAACAGAGTAAGAAAATTTAACTTGCTCCAGTACTGAATCCAAAATATTCTCGAGCAGTTTTTCATCTCCCCACTTTGAGCCTTTGAATTTATTTTCAAGACTTGCCAGATAGATTGTTGTCGGAGCAAGACCTCCGTAAGATATATTCAACTCATTTATAGAAAAATTATTCTCTTCCATTTTTTCCAAACTAACTCTTATACAACCATTTGTTATGGCTATGTCATCATCTTTTCGTTTTGCCTGTTTGTAAGCTTTTATAAAAGTGAGCTCATTGTCTGGTAAATCAATGCTAACTTTGAAAAGTATTTCATCTGATTTCAAGTCATTGGATCGATATCCTTTGTAAAAACTTCTTATAGGTATTTGTCTAGATCCTTGTGATTCACTAATCACACTCAAGACTGCATTATTGGCCATAAATATTGGATTCAAGTCTGAAATGGGTGATCCAGTCACAATATTGCCTGCCAATGTGGCAAAGTTTCGTATTTGGCGTGAAGCAAACCATTTCAAATTGGTCAAAAGTGCATCATACAATCTATTATGATGCAGAGGCGATGATTTTTTTAAACTTTTAAGTGATTCAATCAGATTGTTCAAAGTAATGTTGGCACCTATTTCCAATTTATTTTCATTCACTTCAACAGACTTGGTCTCTTTCATATTTGATAAATTAATAAAAACTGTGTAGTCAAATGATCTTATGTTCATTTCTACACCAATTTCAGTGTTACCGCCTACCATTTTGGCATTCGGATACGCAGTTTTAGCTTTGAGTAACTCATTCAAATTAGTTGGCTCAATCCAGAGACAATTTTCGTGTTCCAAAAATAGAGCAGTATCTTGGTAGTCATCTGACATGAATTTGCTTGGAAACGGTCTGTCTATACTTGGATCATATGCTTTGTATTCATTGAGAAATGCTGATTTGCATGATGAATCTTTTTCTGATGAACAAGAAGATTGCTGACAATCGGAAGCAAATGTTTTGGCACTTTCCAAAATAGGCCTGTAGCCTGTGCATCTACACAAATTTCCATCAAAAGATTCTTCAATATCGTGTTTGGTCGGGTTTGGATTCAATTTAAGCAAAGCATAAAAAGACATAACTATTCCAGGAGTACAAAATCCACATTGAGATGCATTACCGTTGGCAAATCTTTCCTATTCAGCGAATTAATTTTTCTGTTCAAATGTTTAAAAAAATATATGTCCAAAAATTATACTTGAATAGGATTTGGATTTTCTGGATCTCCGATTCCTTCAATGGTAATCACCTGTTTTCTATTCAATGAGCACACTGGAAGGAGGCACGAATTTGCCGAACGATAGTTAATCATTTTTCTGCTTTTGTCATATTCGGCTATCACCACTGTGCAAGCACCACATCCTCCTTCACCACAACCATACTTTGTTCCCGTGTATCCATTATCTCTTAGATAATTCAACAAAGTTAATCTTGGATCAAGATTAATTATTTCTTTATGATCAGAATTTACAAAAAATTCTATTTTTTGTTTTTCAAATAATTTTTCAATTTTCATTTTGCCGATGTCAAGTATAATTTTTCTTTAAATTGATAAAAAATTCTTAAACTCTATCAAATTTATTTTCTCTTTCAAGATATGACGTTATCTAATTTTTATCCTTTAATTAAATGAAAATTTTTCTTTTTTATCATTTTCTATTTAATATTAGATATCTTTTTATTCCAATTATTTTATTATATCACGGGAATTTGTCTATTTTTTTAAAGATAACTTTTAATTTTATTCAAAAATTACTGTTATAATAAAATTTAATTTACAACTTTTAATGTTAAAAAATTTTTTATATTTTAAAATAAAATTTTCCTTGATGTTTTGTTGGTTGAGTTTTTGGTTTTACTTGCATGATGTTTCTACCATTTAGTTCATGTCTTATTGCTTCGTCGAACATTAACCCAAAATTATGCTCAGATTGCATTTTTTTGGAAATGAATACTTCAAACAGCTGAGATTGACTGAAATTTATCAAAAAATTTCTTAATTCATCATTATTCGAAGCATTAATGAAGTCCTTGTACTGAAAAATACATATAATTAATTATTTTTTTAATTTAAATAGACTTTTAACTATTACCATAAATTTTAAAGGCTCATTTTTGGTTTCGTTCACAGACACTAGATAATTTTGGTAATTTCCACACGTTTTTACGAAAAAATTGATAAAAATTCTGCATAGTTCATAATTTTTTTCATAATTTGACAAATTTTTTGAACAACTTGCCAAACTACCTAGTTCTGCTTTTAAAGACTTTTTCAAGTTCTCTGGAATTATATCATCATTAGAATTTGTGTCGTGGATTAATTTTTGCTTGTCCAAATCAATGATTAAAATATCTTGGCAATTTTTGTACTTCATAAGCTCGGTCTTGCAGCTTCGCATCAAACCAACAATGTACGGTGTCGGAGCTTCTGTCATTTCAATCAAAAATGAAGGTAGCACTGGGATATACGTGTGGGGCCAATTGAAAGGATACAAAAGAGTTTCAAATGCATGGATGGTACCCGACAAAAAGCTTAAAAAAAGCACCATTAAAATTTGATTAAATTTTCTTGACAAATTTTTACCTCAGCTTGTTGGAAATGAAAATTAGTTTCTTTTCCAGCAGCATTGATTCAAAAACTTTGATGATAAGATCAAAAGGAAAGCTTAATATTGTGTACAAATTTATATGCTCTAGTCTTTTATCAATACTTCTATTGAGTAATATTTCTTTCTTCTTAATAATTATTTAAAAAAATAAATATTTTAATAGAAATATAAGAGCTTACATCTGCGAGACCTAGAGTGACTAAGATGGACTCGCCCCGATTGGGAAATGGCTTTGGATAAAGAGACGTGAGAAAATTCTTGACCTGTTCGAGGCCACTAGTTAAACATATTTTATCAATCTCAGTAAGAATCTTTAATTTTTAATTAAAAATGTTCGCTTTTTAATTTAATTTAGTCTTACTGTATAATACATTTCCAAAGCGTCTATTTCAGACAGAATACAAATTACAACAGGAACTTTAGATTTTCTTAGCTTAAAAAAATTATTAAAAAATTAGCTACATGACAATTAATTAGATATTTTTTATTTTTTTTACCAAGCGAATACAGTATCCATAAGTCCTTTTTCCGTCCAAGTTGGTCAAAGTGAATTGAAAAATCTCACTTCTAAATAATATTACAAAATTAATAAATAAAAAAATTTGAATTAAAGGGTCAACTTTTTTTTGTAATACTCGGATATACTGAGGGCATCGGGGAAACAAAATTCAGGAATAGCAGGATTTATATCAGTTGAATCGTCTGGATAGCGCCAAAAAACGCTTGGGTTTGTCTTGTTTATAAAATCACTTGAATCAAGTTGATCACTCGAATGATATTTCCGGTTATTTAGACCGACTATTAAAACATAATCAAATAATGTTTTTAATACTGGACTCATTTCGGTGGAGTCCAAATAGATATAACTTTTGGTGACAAAATTTTTACTGAGCATTCTTTGGTTATTCCTTAAAGTGACACTTTGTTCAAAGTTTTTTTCTTTTATTCTATTGTTATTTTTGACTAGTTTCTCGCTATTGGTTTTGTCATTTATTTTCCGATTAAACGTTTTTTTTAAAATATTGTTTAGAAATTTTTCGAATGGTTTTCGAGTCTTCTAATGGTTTTTTTTAATAAAATAAATTAAATTTGATCTTTAAATACTCAAATAAAAATTTACTTCATTTTTGTTATTTTTGCTTGTCCCTATTTGAGACAAATTTGGTTCGGATATGGCGAATTTTTGTGACGAATAATTAAAATCTTTCTAAAAACAAAAATATTTTTACTCTTGTCAAACAAAAACTCCGGTTTTCTTAATAATCATTTCTTAAGTAAAACTTAATTTCTATAGTTTCATTTTTTTGGCTAAAATCATTTTTAGAAAATATGAGATAAATATTTTTAATAGCATTTTTTAAATTATTTTTTTATACATTTAATAATAAAGAGAGAGATAATAAGAGTTTTTGTAAATTTAGGCTTTACAATTTTAAAAATAAATTTTTTTCTATAGGAAAAACTATAGTTATTTACATTATCTAATAATTTTTATTTTCAAAAATAATTCAGATAAGATCCAAATAAAATTTTCAATTAGCCATCTTTTTTAATTTATTTAACCATAGAAAAGAAATAGTCGACTTTGATCAACTTAATTTTTGTCCAAAGGATAAAAATAAAATATTTAACCTTCTTAAATAACAAAATAATTGAAAAGGTATTTTTGGAAAGTATTTTTATTGCTAACAAAGACCGAAAATTTTTAGTTCGCTTATTTGTGGAAATTAAGATGTCACCAAAGTCTAAATATCTAGAATATTTTGTTTTGTACCAAATGCTCACCCGTCGAAGCCATCCAAGGCCATTTTTAGATTCCACATTTCCAAGTTTTTAGAAGAAAATAAAGGAAAAATAAAAACGAACCATTTTTTTAAGAAAATTGACCGGATAAGAATTTAAGAATTGTTGATTCTATGTCTTATTACAATTAAAATATTTAACTTCCGAAAAGACATAAAACTGAGGTAAAATAATTATTTTAGCTATTAAAATTTATTAACTTTTAGAATAAAAAAAATTTTTTTTTCACTCAAATTATAAAACTAGTTCAATTTAACAAAAAAAATATTTACTTACACTTTTTTCAGTAAAATTATTAATTTTAGGAAAAATATCATAATTAATTTTTTTCCTTAGATTTTCCTGTTTGGTGCATCTGACAAACGGCAATGTCTCATAGACATGTTCATTTAGATCACATTTATTTGATATTTTATCATTCTCATTCTTTTTTGTCTGTAAATAAATATCATATTCAAAAGTACGAATTGGTTTCGGCGGTGGACAATCAAATTGAATATTTTTGTTAAATTTTTCAGAATTATCTTTTTCAATAAATTCATCAACACTGCTATCATCGCTAAAATAAAGTTGACCATCAGTTATCCTCTTCTTTAAAAGCTTTGTAGAATAAATTTGGTCATCTTTGGCATAATTCAGCGAAAAGGAGCAGTTTGACGAGTTGTCGATTGAGTGAGATCTGAAACAAATGTCGGTGTCATCTGATTCAATGGCATAAGTTACCACGGTCTCATTAGGCTCCTGGACTGTTAAATTACCTCTATTTTGTATTCTAAATAACTCAGAATTGAATGAAATATTGGAAGCTGATTTCAGTTCCGTCAAATCAGTCTCAGACGAAATTTCCGTGTACATGTTTGAAGAGGTTGCCTTTTTGAATTCATCAGAACTGGTAGATGTTGAGTCAGACAAGAAAGAAGATATTGACATCTCGTTTAAGTTATCTTTTGTAGAGCTAGGCTTAGATGGTTCAAAAAACTCGGCTATTTGGCGATTTTTGGAGCATAGTGAGCTTAATAGCTGATTAGTTTCGTCTGAAACACCGTCAAATATTTTATCCATTTCTAATTGAAATTTTTCTATGCCCGTATTTGCTTGTCTATTTCTATTTTGCACCACCTGTTGCTCTTTCCTATTATCTGAGTCAAACATTTGTCTAAACTTGGTAAATTGGCCTTGTGGCAAACTGCGGATACTGTTGAATCGCCTCTCAAATTTATCGCTTTGCATTGTTATAGTATCATTGTTAATTTTTTAAAATTAATTAAACAAAAACTAAAATTCTAAAAAAAAATTATAATTTGTTGTTATATTTTGATTCTTGGGTCATTCTCTAAACAAATTTCTGTTACGTACTTCTTAAAAATTTATAAAAGAATTTGTAACATATTAAAAATGAAAACAACCTAATATTCTTATTCTTTTTTCTCTCACTTTTTTTTAATTATAAAAATATTAATTTACATAAATTTTTTTTAAATTTCATAAATTCAAGTGAAAGCAAGCTTCAAATATCGCTTTTTTAGATGGTTGTTTGTTTTGTTGCATAAAAGATAAATATTTTAGACTCGGAAATAAAACGTTTTAAATTTTTTAATATGAGAAAATAAAAATCAACTTTGCAAATTGGCTTCCTTTAGTCACCGTAGAGATTAAAAATATATTAATTAAGCTATTCACCTTAAAAGTTACCAATCTTAAATTTAAAGCTTCTTTTAAATATTTAAATTAGGGTTTTTTTTTATAAAGCAGCGTAATCTTATGCTCTTTAAGTCTTGAGAATTAAAAGTAAAATATGAAAATATCTCTTTTTTAAAATATAAAAAAGCAAAAAAAAAACCATTTAGCATGAAAATTTAAAAAATTCTAAATTTTAAAAAAGGGTAGATTTGATTTTATTTCTTTCCATGTTTTTGATCCAAAAATATCTGTTTTTTTAAATTTAATTTAATAAGAATTTATATGAAATAAATCCAAATATTAGCCCAAATTTCTTTCAAGTCCGAAAAATTAATTTAAATTTAGAGAAATATCAAATAGGAAAATATTAAGTTTTCATTTTTCTACGAAAACGGATTTCTTAATCTAGAAAAAAAATGGTAAATAATTATTAATTTAGAAAATTAATTATTTCAAATTAAGTTAACAAATTCATGACTATTTTTGAGTAAAAGAAGCCAACTAAACCATTTAAAATTTTAGCCTATTGATTAGGAATCTATCGAAACATTAAAACAGAATTTACAAATATTTGATCTATCTGAATCTTACACTATTAACACGTTCTAAAACTTATTACAATAATATAAATTTTACACTCCTTTTTGAATTATGATATTTTATAAGATCATTAGCTTAGCTCTATTTTATGCCTTCGACAGAACAACTTCGAAACAACAACTAGGATTATTCTTATCTGCTTATTTATTTTATTTTTTTATATTAACTAAACTTAATAACAGTTAATATTAAAGCTAATTACGAGTCATAAAAATGCTAATCAATGAATTTAAATTTGTTTTATGATATTTCTTATTTTTATAACATGCTCCATATTTTTGATTTATTTATGTTATTCACCTACTGCGGTCCTCTAAAATGCCCATATTTAATTAGCCATAATTAATTATGGCCTTCATTATTTGTCCTCTTTTGTTAAAGACCTATTTATCTAATTGAATTTTAAATCGGACTTTGTTCTCAACTAGAAATTAGTAAATAAGATTTTACTTTTTGAATCAAAAAATCCTTAAGGTAATATAAATAAGAAGAAAAATACAATAGTGCTGATAAATTTTCTATCTAAATAGAGAAACAATTTTTTAAATTTGACCAGCGAGGTTTTATCTGATCTCGTAAAATGTCACTTGATAAATTTTATTACTCAAAATTAAAAAAGGTTATCTCTAAAATTTAACTATTAAATTCAAAACGATGACTAACTTAAAAACTTGATTCATATTTTTTGAGCTTTAATCTACGCTGTAATTTGAAACATTTGCCATTGAAATTTAAATTTATTCAAATTTTGTTTAAAATAATAAAGATGTAATCGAACAATAATGTTACATAATTTCTAGATAATATATTTTTTAAAAGCAAGATAAATATTAAATTTAAGAGAACGAAATGTTTCCATTTAATTATTTGAATACTTATTAGGCTTTGTTTTATGATACCGTAAAATAAAATTATGTAATTTATTTATTACTTTAATTATATCAAATATTTAAATTCTAATTTTTTTTAAATTCTCTATTAAAAACCTTCAATCACATCCTAAAATTAACATACAAAAATAATCTTAAAAAATGTTTATTACAAAAATATAGTGTTGTACCGACCAAGGTTTCAGTTTTGGCAAGATAGGTTTTTTTTAAATTTTAAAAATGGATTATATGATTTAATTAATGTAGACCATTGGTGAGAGTTCGACGACTTATAGCTAGCTATCTAAATATTTACAAAGATCAAACAAAAATTCAATCCGCTTACTCAACTTGAAGCTAAATGCGTAATAGCCTAGGATAAGCAACTTTAAGTGGTTAAGCGTATTATTTTTGGTTTTAATAAATTAAGTCCTAGCTCATCCAATTAATAATGTTGCCTTGATTTTTGCCTAAGTGGCTAATAAGTTTCGACTATACAATTTGGCCTAAATTTTTGCTCTTAATCACAAAAAAAGATAAATCGACAATATTCATTAATATAAAAGGTTAGATGATGGCTAAATTTAATTTAAAGCCAATTAATAACAATTGTAAATTTCTTGTACCAAAAATTGGCCCAAAGCACGTAAGAAATTTAGATCATTGTCTCCCCAGGGTCGATGTTGTTTGCTTTGATTAAAATAACTTGAACTAGTTTGGTTTTGATAAACTAACCAAATCAAAATTTAAAATAAAATATTTTTCTTTTATTATCAGTTAATTAAAAACCTGAAATTCACTTGATCTATCTTTTCTACTTAGCGTGAATCACCTAGGCAACATTTTTAAAAAGTTTAATTTATTCGTAATTAATATAATTAGTAAACACGTGATTTGATTAAAAAATTCTCTAGTTAATTTTGAAAAAAAATTCAATTCATGCTAAAACATGCTAATAATCAAACTAATAATAAATTGCTTAAATTGAAGGCATATTTATAAAAATAAAAAAATATTAAAATGTCAAAAAATGAAACCGAAGGTCTTGTTTTGGTGCTTGACATTGGTGAATCCATGTCAACCAAGATAAATCGTACCACAACTTATTTGCAATCATGTGTGGACATAATTCAAATGATAGTGCAGCGAAAAATGTTCCAATCGAGCAAAGATGAAATTGGTCTTGTTACATTTGGCTGTAATGAGAGTGACAATGAACTGTGGGACGGTTCTTCGGACGATTTCAGACATGTGTCAGTGGTTAGAACTTTGTCCATTGTTGACTGGGACATGCTCGACTATGTTCAGAATAAAATCGCATTGAGCAACATTAGAGGTGATGTTCTAGATGGAATTTTGGTTGCTTTGAACCATTTTGTGGAAGATAGGAACAAAAAAAAGGTTTTTAAGGAAAAACGAGTCATAGTTTTGACAGATTTTACATCAAGCTCAAACGATGACTCAAAATTAAAGCAAATAAGCAAAAATTTAACTAAACAATCAATTAGATTAGATGTAATTAGTCCTTTTAGTGAAGAGGACGCAAACAAAGACGAAAAGTCAAGTGGAGAAGAAAATTCTGGTTCGGACAGCAATGGATCTGATAGGAAACAAATGACCATAAGCCAGATTGAAACTCAAAATTTGCTTAACAATCTTTGTGAACAGGCCGGAGGATGCTTGTTCTCTTTTGATGAAACGCTTTCATTGCTGAGCACTTACCAAGCTAAAACAATCAAGTCAGCAGGAACAAAGTATCAGATGACCATCGGAGAGAAGCTTTGTTTACCCATTTTATCAATGATTAAATGTAAAGAAAACAAGCCTGACATATTTCGCTTTAAAAAAGTATTTGCCAAAGATGAAAGTGTAGAATTGAAAACAGATCGGGCCCGTTTTACCAAAGACGATGAGCAACGGGACCTAAATGACAAGACAGATACAGTTGATGCTTATAAATATGGCTCTACTTATGTACCAATCGATAGTGATACTGTATCTCTAAAGCTTCAAGTAGAAAAATGCTTTAATATTTTGGGTTTTACCAAATCTCAAAATGTGCACAAACACTATTTTCTTGGAGATTCAGTTAACCAAATAATGCCAGATCCGAACGCCGGCTCTGAAATAGAAGAAGCATTTGTCAGCTTGGTCAAAGCTATGCATGAAGAAGATGTGCTTGGAATTGTGCGAAAAGTTTTTAATTCCAGATCCAGTCCCGAAATGGGTTGCCTAATTCCTTATATTACTAGAGAAACTATCTGCTTATTCTACATTAGCCTTCCCTATGATGATGATTTGAAAAAGATCACTTTGGAGAGTTTTACTTCATTGAAAAAATTCAAGCCAACCGATCAACAACTTAATTTGGTTGATGACATGATCGATTCCATGGATTTGTCCAAAAGAGTTGAAGACGAAGAAGATGAAGCATTCGATCCTCATTTGACATTTAATCCTTACATCCAGCGTATGTTTCAATCTATTGCACTGAGGGCGACAAATCCGTCAGAGGAGCTTCCAAATTTTGAGCTACACATCACAAATTCCCATTTGGCCAAGATTGGCAATCGTATTAGAAACAAAAACACTGAGCTCATCCTCAAACGATGCCTAAACGAATTTCCTTTGAGAGAATTGGCCAAAAAGTCAAAGAAAAATGAGGAAAATATATTCGAAAAGACAAAAATAGATAATAATGAAGAAATAGAGCTAAATACTGATGTAAATGAAAATTTAACTGATATTCTAGAGTCTGGTTTGGAAAGTAATAAAGTAAAAAAAGTTGGTACACTGAATCCAGTTGGAGATTTTAAAATATTGGCTGAGAAAATAATTTGCTCAAATAGCGAAAATCCCAAAGAAGAGTTTGAGCCAATTTGCCTTCAAATGCAGGAAATTATTAAAGAACTTTTTGAAGAGTCATTACGACAGGCTAACTCTTTCAATGACGCTGATCTAAATGATATGACTGTATTCTCTTTTCAGGAAAAATCATTTAATTGTGTCAAAATAATGCGCCAATATTCTCTTAAATTAAATTGTCACAGTGAATTTAACTCTTTTTTAAAAGCGTTTAAAGTATATTTAATAAATGAATCATTGAAAATTAAAATGGCCAAATATGTTGAAAGCTTTTGGCGCAAGTTTTTTATAGATAATAATTTGGGCTTGATTAGCAATTTGGAATGTGGCGATTCAGATATTAGTTCAGATTCAGCTGAAAAATTTCTAAGCGCTTTAATCGAAAATTCAGCCGATGTTGTGGTCAACCAAGAAAATGACCAGAAAGAAGAAGTTGAAGACCTATTAGATCTTATGTAAATTTTTTTTAAGTAAATTGTAGTTGTAAATTAATTGATGTAATTTGGTACCTAATTAGATTTTATTTAAATAAATATTTATATTTTATATAATAACATTATTAAACTAATTTTAAATGACTTATATTTTTGATAATATAAAGATTATTTTTCTGATTCAAAATAAAAAAATCATATCAAATTTAACAGCTTGATTGATAAAAAAATATAATTAATGTCGAAATATTTTTTGATTGTGCCATTTTTTTTTAATGCTAGAAAATAAACTAATTTCAACACTTGTACTAGATCTACACTTTTGAATTGTGAGTCAAATGATATTACAAATATGATTTTTCTATAAATAAATTAACTTGCTGTATTTGATTAAATCAAATTTTAAATTCAATCATTTGAGCTAAAAACTCTTATCAATCTGGACTGGAAACGAAGGCACAATCAACGATGCTGATGAGATTGAGGTCGTACCACTGAATCGAATGGAAAGAAAAGAGTCTTACAAGATTTAGACATAAAGTAATGATTTGACACGATGTTTATGGTAATTTTTACGGAAAATTAGATAAACTTACGTAAAAATAACAATTAGTGTGGCGTAAATAAGTGGATATTGAGGTAATTTTACGTAAATTTACCTAAATTTCCACTTCTTTACGCTATGCTATTAGTAAAAGGGCAAAAAATTACGTAATTTTTCGTAAATTCACATTTTTTCTCCATGGTTAAAAATGGTAAAAAAATAAATGTTTCCTTTTAGCGTTTAACCAAGCTAAATTAAAATTAATCTTGTCTCGCACAAATTTCTGCAAATGAGCTTTAACGAATTTCTAATTGTTATTATTTTTTTTAACTTAATTTTAAGTTTACCTTTGTTTCATAAATTTTATGAAATCTTTATCTCCTAACACCTGGAAAATTTATATCTTGCATAAGTCATCTTAGAAAGGTTAAAATTTATTTGCCATTAGTTCATGGTGTCCATTTCTTGAAAAAGATATTTCTGAAATCGAGAAAGTACTAAGAAGGATGACAAAAATAATCTCTTCACTTCGAAAATTTGACTACTCTAAAAGACTTGAAATGCTAAATTTAACTAATCTCAAAGTTAGAAGGATGAGAGGAGACTAAATCCAACTTTTTAAATTAGAAGATATGAAATTATTAATTTTGAAAATGGTATTAAATTTTCTCGAAACCAATCGTTTAGCTTAAGAAGACATGACAAAATAATTAAATAATTTAATTTTTAACTAGATAATTCCCAAAGTAATTGAAAAAAACTGTAATTAAAAAGATAATTTAAATAAATTGTTTAAAACATAAATATTTATTTTTTTAAATTCAGGTATAATTCAATGGTGAAAAAACATTTGGATTTTTCTACTCAAGACTTATAAATTGCTTTGTGATCAAGAGATCAATGTTGAAATTTACAACATTTAAGCATTCAATTTTTAATAATATCAATTTAATTTTCACAGATTTTGAAAAAATTCAAAAAATTTAATTTAAACATTTCAATGTTTTACTTTTTTAAATG